>WURT03294634.1:0-46272 GCA_009936505.3 Holothuria glaberrima
CGGACCCCTTTGCCCTCACGGACCTTAAATAAATTTCACGGACCCCAGGTTGAGAAAAATGGTTTTAGATTATCCTATCATATCTTTCCTGTAATTTCCCAGCAGATATAAAGGAAATTTATAAAACTTAACTGTTTAATTTATGCATCTGGTAATTACGTTGACCAATCATATACATCTGCAATTTGAAATAAATTATTGAACTTGTAGGCTGAAACCATTTTACTTTTCTGGTACCATGAAATGACCGATTAATACCACTACAGGATTAAAGGACAATTGCAGTCGTTCTTTTTGAATTTACAAACCTACCGTATTTACTCTAATAAACGCCCCCTCTCTAATTAACTCCCCCTTGATTTTTCGTCACATTGCATGTAGTGAAACTGTGAACTCCCGAGAGAACCGAGTAAAATGAAAACGAAATAGTTCTACCTCATTGCCACGAAATTTCATCAAGTCCCATATCCTGCCACAAAAGAATGTTTCTGCCAAATTTTTGTTGATATCAATCACGTAAGCGCCTGCAATGCTGATATTAAGGTAAGATTTCTTGCCGGTAAATTTGACTTTAATAAACGCCCCTTCACGAAAATTTCACTCCCCCGTGGCGTTTATTAGAGTAAATACGGGATAGCTAAGACGCATTAGGTAGTGTGTATTTTCACTCATATGACAAACAATTTTGTAAATTAGTTCTTAGAATTGTAACTTTATATATTTCGTTTAAGGTATGACATGAAAAATGAATAAGGTATTACAAAAGACATCTATACATACTGGTAGATGTTTCAAACGAACAATCTGAGACAATCGTTGGTTTCAGATACTTGTCAAATGTTCGGCCTTGAGCAAAGACAGTCATGAGTAACACAGGTATCGTACCGTACTAAACATTGGAACAAAGAAATATTAAAATAATTTATGTCCTTTCGTTGATAGTTCATACAAAGACTCAGACTGATATCAAGGCGTCTAAGACCTATAAAAGTATCCCGGCTACAAAAGATACACTGTTGTAATATGGGGAACGGACAACGCAGACAGGTCGTAATTCTTTTAAAAATAGTTTCTATGTAAGATTTTGACTTCTTTCTTAAAGTTTCCTTGAGAATGTACACCAAAATAGCGTAGCGGCAATTGCAGGTTCGACAGAGTGATTCATTTGTGTGTATTTCGATTTTAAGAACAACACTGAAATACCTGGCAGAACCACTGATGTTTACTTTAAATCATTACAGCCGCGTTGGTTATGAGATAGGTAAATGTACTTTTACCCATCAAACCCCATACATGGCCATAGGTTGACTAGCCCGCTGAGCTGTCGGTATGTAATTGTTCGTGTGTCCTTTCCCCCAGTTCACGTTGATAAAAGTAACGTCCGCCGCATGCGTAACATCAGACTCTGGGTTGTACATTTACTCTAGTCACACAGCTGTTTAAAATGAACTGCACTGCGAAAGTTCGATTCAAATAATTCGCATCACGCATGGGGATAGTGAATAAAGGGGAGCCACGTACGGTCTTCATGACCATTTAAAATGCGTTTCAGTGCTTCATTTTGTCGAGTGCGCATTTCATATTGTTTAAGTTTAGATTTCTACTGATCTGCTGATACCGATATTATTACAGCATAAGGCATACGTGTTGACCTCTAAGTAAGTCGAACTGATAGAAAAGCATCGTCAACCGAAGGCAAAACTGTCATCGTTATCTACGCAGACCAAATCTAATTAATTCAAATTCAGTGTGAGTATGGTCGCTACGGATGCGTATCCGTTCCCCTGCAACGTATGCGTATAATGATTCCGATTCTATGCTAATTGAATCTTTGCTTTGCAACTCACGTCTTTACGTAGCTGAACAGGGTTCCTAACGTAAGTGAATATGGGTATATGTATATCAGTTCTGAATCGAGAGGACCATCGATATAGGCTCATCGCTTTCCAAAGATGTTTACTGCGTTAGTTATCACCGGAAGGCTGTGGAAAGTTCAAATACGCGAAGAGCATTTTTCAAGTAATGATAGGTCACGGCAGCGTCACATGAGCAATCCTCCCAACTCACCAACAAAAGGACACACCCGATTTGCTTTCTCCGCTATAGCCCGCTGAGCGGAGAAAGTCTTCGTTGTGTTCATCCCAAATAGAGAGAAACTATCCGAGAGCTGTAACCCCGTGAAACCACCTCTTAACAAAGAGGTGCTACGCAGGTAACTCCGATAAGCTTTGGCGACCTTCCTTTTCATGTGAACTCGCATAGTTAACAAAGTTTGTGCATGTAAATTATATCATTTACTCTTCGATGGCACAGACACCGCATCCCTATACATTACTCGGAGGACCCCCTTGACTGACCTCCCCTGGTCGATGTTCCTATCATGCTGTGAGTAGTCAGGACCAATGAGTTGCCTTGTGTGAAAAATCGAGTCAAGGTTTATCTTTTTCCTTGAGACAGCCTAGCATTAGTTTGTGTACATTTCACTGCGTGTGAAACGTACAGGGGCTGTTCTTGGTAGTCAGTTAAATATGACTAATGCAGCGGCATCAATCACTACCCTAGCTAAAACTTTTTCTCACAACAGTACATTTTGAAACTTCGTCTTGCTTTGCAAGTTTGAGGCAAAGAGGGGTTTGTTTTTGCCTGGTTTAAAGGGGCGCTGACTTTTGTTTGTTCTCTTTCTTTATAATTAAATTATAGAAAAATCAGGTTTAAAGTATGTGGTGTAGGCGCTCAGCGAAAGCAATGTTTTGTAGGCAAAGGAAGGGGGCGGCATAGGGATTCGTCGCTGGCACTTTTTTTTTTTGGAAAAAAAATAGTTATTGACGTAACACGTCTCCCTCCTCGAAAAACAACATCTTCCCGCTTTAGCATCTTGTGTGGGCTGTGGTTCTGCGCACCCAAGCCCTGCATGTCGGAAACCACGAGGATCTACTACCTTAATACTTATTGGTTTGTTGTTGCCGTTTTGTGTGGTTTATGGCGAGAAAATTCAGCGCACCCGGGTTGAACTTTCAAAACAACCTCATCTGTGTTCTACGCTTCTGAATCAAATCGGGGAAGCCACGAGGATTGCAAAGATTCTGTAGAAAACGGCACAAATAGCCGGCATACACAGCTACCCATATGCTTTAATTTTCCCAAAGTACAATCTTTGAATTTCTCACGTATCCGGTCTTAATTGTCTATTGTATGCAATGATTGCGCTAACGTCGGTGCTTACAACTTTAATTTGTCTCATCAGTTTCGAAGGTTAAGACTTTATATGCACCATTTATCTCCAATAATGCATGAAATCCCCCTTAAGAATCCTTTACCTCCTGGCAATGCTATTCTCACCTATTTTCGCCGAGTCAAACAGGTCAAAATGCTTTTCATTTACGATCAAAGAAAGGAAATGATTTCTGTGAGCTAAATCTTTGTGTAAAACGACCTCGATTCTTTCCTTTTTTGTCAATTTGACAGACGGTTTAGGGCTAGGTAGTATTCTGGCTTAGCATGATTACGATCTCTTATGACCATCTCCTCGACGGACAGACTGACGTCTTCATTACCAAAAAAAAAAAAAAAACAAAAAACAAAGAGAAAGAAACATGTACCTGAAGTTTTAAAGACAAATACTCGTCAGAGTCGTCGCCCCAAAGTATATTTTCTTGGTATGAGGGTATAAAACTTCTCAGTTGGTGACTTCTCTTTGTTGACATCGAAGTTTGAAAATTCAAAAGATGCAGAGTAGCTCATATTTCACACAGTGCAGACAGAGTGCTTGGATTACACATTATAGCCTTGTATGCTCACAAAGACAGGGCCTTAAAGCCATACACTCGTTACCCCAAAGTACATTTTTAGTGGAGGGGTATCAAAATTCTCAGTTGGTTACTGCTCTTTGATTGACAGCAAAGTTTGAAAATTCAAAAGATGCACCGTAGCTTTCCATCCTCACAATGCTGAGAGAGTGCTTGGATTACACATTATAGCCTTGCATGCTCACCAGAACATAACCCTGAAGTAATAAAATAGGTTTGTGTCTGCACAAGGAGGAGTTTTATACAGTTATGGGAGGAGCTACAAGTTGTATAGTTGGGAGAATTGCAACTCTCTGGGATGAGAATTGCCCTTCAAGCAATAAATTAGGTTTTTGTCTGCAGAGGGAGGGGCTTTATACAGTAATGGGAGGAGCTACATGTTGCATAGTTGCCGGGAGAATTGTGACTGTCTGGGATGACGAGATTTGCCCTTTAATATGATGAGAGAATTCTATGCATTTGTGATGACCTGCGTTTGTAAGTGGTTTGAGTGCGTGTCCGTGTGTGAGTGTGTTTGTGACTCTTAGCTTGTAAGCACGATGTCTTAAGATTGGAAGCATAGGCACTTGCCATAATTTGTCGATGTATTATGTGAAGAGGAAGAACCAAATTGCTATTTTGGAGGTGAAAGGTTATCTGAGGTCATAGGAGTAAAATTCTGAAACCCTATAACACCTTTCTAGATAAAGGGAAACATGAAAAGTTTTCCTACTCAGCAGGCGCATGCAATATTTGAAAAAAGAAAACAACCTATTGTGTTTGGTGGGGGTCAAAGTTCACGTGTGGTTACCCGATGTCAAACTCCAAAACCTTGCGCAGGAGGTGTATGATACGGAGAGGAAGAACGCTATACTTGGCGGGCGGTGGGGGGGGGGGATAAAAGGTCATCTGGGGTCATCAGAGGTCAAACTCTGAAAGCCCTTTAAATTCCATAAATCAAGGTGGGGAGCATGAGTAGTTTTCATACTTAGCATGTACATGTATTTTATGAAGAAAAAGAATTGGTATTAGTTTAATGAGGACAAAGGTCTTCTGAGGTCACTGGATTTCAAACTCTGAAATTTACTTTATCTCAAGACAGGAATCATGCATACCTTCCATACTTCCATACTCCGAATATATGGTAGGCAGTGATCTATCAAGTAAAAATAACATGGTTAGCAGCCCTTACCAAGGGGAAGTCAACACAATAGGTTGGAAAAAGTAAAACACAAAATTTGGCCAGCGGAGGAGGGACAGGGGGAGGGAAGGGAGGGGAAGAGCGGGAGAGGAGGAGGGGCAGGACGGGGGAGGATAATGATGATGAGGAGGAGCAGGAGGAGGAGCAGGAGGAGAGTGAATTTCGATAGCTCCTCACTAAAATCTTAATAGCCGTGCATAGGACTTGAATTCAAATTACACCAGGATCCCAACAATTGATACTTTCGTGTTTCACGTAGTAAAGACAAATTTGGGCATCGGTCTTCATTAATGTTTAAGGATGCGGCAGTGGTGCATTGGCTTCTTAATCTGAAGTACAATATGTTGCCTCTTTGGTAGTTTTTATTCAGTGAACAGAATTTAGAAATGTTTTGTGTCGAATCTTTCGTGTTGAGAGGAAGTAACTTTCCACATTACCTAAGTTTGCCACCTATATGAACCATTTAATAGGATCTGTGCGGATCAAACAAAACCTACCGGTACTAAGAATAACCCAATATTTAGCCTCTTCTATGAATTGTTCACGTGAGATCATTTAATTATAAAAAATACCGATTTATAGTGGCCTGTTGGGTGCGAAGCCCAAGAGACACGGCTAATGACGTTATTTTTGTATTGGTATATTATCGAAGACAAGACACTAGTCGTTAGATGAAGATTTTATTCTCGTAAAAGGTGTAAAACGGCTTGCCCATTGAGGACAAAAATATGAATTCGACTCGCAAGAAACAAAATCCAGTTTAAGATTCACCAACCAAAGCTCATAAAGATTGCCAGTCATAAGTTTTTGAATAAACTACGGCTGCAAAATAATTTCCCTAGGTGGTTCCGTGTCCCTGTGAAAATGGAATATGTCTAGGGGCCCGTTTCCTGTCATTTTTACCACTCACCAATCACCGGTATACTTATAGATTAATACTACATCAACTCATACATATAGTCATAAATTATCCTCAGTGAGATTCTATCGTTTGCAGTTATATTTCACTGTTCGTGAGTATGTTGTCTTCCTGTGCTAATCACAGTATCCCAGCAATGTATAGGACGGTACCATTGAAGGACTGTGGATATATGTAACTAAAGAGTTCTTTCACTCAACAATGATAGATCACGATCTCATAATGAAAAATGCATTTGGACTATTTGAAAATCTTTTACCATTCTCAAGACATTCTTCTTCAACTGTTCAAAGTTTGACCATTCCTGAAATTTCTCCTTTGCAATGCAGAAATTGTGATGTGGAGTGTTGTTCAGGGTCTGTACTTCTTTTGTTAAGCCCTTATAAATTATCCGTTTATCACTTACAAGCTAGTTTTTTGTGTTTTATGTAGACATTTTCAAAAAAATAACAAAAAAAAAAACATTCCCTAACGGCATGCCAAAATTACGAAATTAATGTCTTTGGAAATAATGTTAAACAAACAAAGGATAGCATTAGACATATCTCACGAGTCTCTCTTTCTACGTCTCAAATTTTTCATATGTACCTTATGTTTATTTATAATGTAAGTGCAAAAACGGTAACATTCATGTAAAATAGACAATTTTTGATGGATTTTGGTGGAATTGTGATTATCTTTTCACTTTTTTAATGTTTTTTTTGCATCAAACAGGCAAATATGACATTACTTTCTACAGACCTTTAAAGGGGGAATAGTCTCATCCCAGACACTTCCAATTCTCCCAACTAAGTTAGTTCTAGCTCCAACCATAACTATATTTAGATTCTCCTTTGTCCAGAAACATACATAGTTTATTGCATAAGGCCATATCCTGGTGAGTATACAAGGCCCTAATGTGTAATCAAAACACTCTCTGTCCATGCTGTGTAATATGAGCTGCTCTGCATCTTTTTAATTTTTTAACTCTGATGCCAATCAAAGAGTAGTCACCAACTGAGACTTTGGATTACCCCCAAGTAAAATTCAAACTTGGGGTGGTGCAAATCCCTCTTTAAGTGTCATGATATTGATAACAAGCACCGAAAAAACTCCCGAGCCTATATCACCAGTTCCATCTGTGAATCAGACATGACAGTTTTTGGGTAAATGAAAGTAAAATGGATGAGGGGCCCCTTGAATACAAAGTTCTACCCCTTAGACGCACCATGGAAGTACTTCCATGGACGCACACATAGAACGAATGTCTTACCAGATAGTAGCATGTAGGTGCAAACTGTCCTGATGTTTTGACTGTTTTTATCCTGTCTGACTTTTGCTTAACAAAGTTGCTTAAGGAAATGCACCTATTTGACTGCTCTTACTCTCTAAATTCAAAAGAGTAAAATTAGGGACGGATCTAAAATTGTAGATACAGTATAACAAAGATTCTGTACAGGTAGCACCTTTTTGTATCCAAAACCTCCTTACATAGAATTCCTCAAAAGGAATGGGACATCCTCTTTACATAGTTTCCCCCTGCCCCAAATGACACTCCTTAAATTGGTGATAAAGCAAAAGTTTGCTTTGGTACAAACTATGAAAGGTATGCCAGTGTAGTAGAAAGAAGGCCCTCTCTTTGAAAAGAAGGCTTGTTTCAACAGGCCATGGTGGTCACCTAGCTTTAAGAAGCTGTTCCATCTAATGTGGATCAGTTTTAATAGTGTTTAGCCCATGATCAAAAAAAAATATTTCTTAAAAAAACACATTTCCAGAAAGACCTATGAAAAGAATGGTTAGTAAACTATTAAAAGAAAATAAAACTAAATTTTACAGTATATGTGACACAAATTCAGATAAACCCTTTTTACCCAATTACCTTTTGTTAGACAGTGTTAGGAAGTATATATTGGAAGAATTATTAGTATCCTAATAATCACTTCCAGGAAACCAACTTTAAAGACTGGTCACAAATACCTCATGCTTTCAACAAAGTAAAACCCATAGTACTAGCAGATCATGCATGGTCAGTCTTACTGTACAGTATGTATGGGACTTGTCCCATGACTAACAAATTGTCCCGTGACTTACAATATTTGTTTTTAATATTAATAAATATCCTTTTGCACACTTTTGTTTAAACCAAACAGTTGTTTTGGTTACTATCTAAATGAAGAAGATTCCTAATCTTCCCACTGTATCTACTCCAAATTTTGAGATATTTAAACTTTTCATGTAAAATGTTAGTCATGGGACAAACGACTGATTAGTCAAGGCGTTAATTAATAACCGATTAATGAAATAATTTTCTGCTTTGACCTTGCATTGAGTTTTGGAGGTACTTTATGTCCCTGTATGAATTAACTCATTTGAACTTGAAATTTAAAAAAATTTTTCACAATATATTTTGTCCCATGACTAATGCATTTTTATGCTTTTCTGTGTAATTATGCTAATTTTTAAAAGTGGGTGACCTGATTCCAAAAAAAAATTCAAATCTTGGTAGTAGGATACTTTGGTTACATAAAAATGCAAAATAATTGATATATAATGAAACTTAAGTTTTAAACATTTATGTCGCAAATACCACGGAATGCCCCTTAAAAGAAGGGTTCAAGCAAAACTTTACTTTTCATATGTGAAAGAGGAACTAAATCTATGCATTTTGGTGAAACTTTCATTCAAGTCAGACATGTATTACTCGAGATATGAGCAAAAGAAGTTACTGCATTTGTGATCCAAAGTGCATGAGCTTGAGGCAAGTGGGAGTTATATCACTAAGCAGCTCCCTGATGTCACTTCCTCACATTGGTAAGGAATTCTTTGTTTCCTTTGTTTTTTCAGTCTGTTGTGCTGACCTTAAAATTAATAGGGATAGGACCTCCCCATATGGAATGTAAAGTTTGTAATTTTCCCATGCCTCTCATGCAATCATATTCCGATAACATTTGATTGTTGAGGAGAAAATTGGTTATAAAGTTTAAAGAAAAACAAAGGACTGCTCATTAATGTGAGGCTATGACATCATATGTGTTTGCTTCAAGTTCACTTTCTGTTGAAAATGTGACAACTTGTTCTGCTGATATCTTGAGAACCACACGTCGGATTTCAACGGGAATTTCAACAGATTGCTTAGAATAAGTACCCCTCTGATATATCAAAACTTGATTTGAGCTTAGACCCTTCTTTTAACTGAAACCTTAGATCCTAACTTCATAAAAATTCACCGCGATTAAGAGAGGACGGTGCAGTAAACTGTAAGACTTTATGGATATTTACATGCACATGACGTCACAGAACTGAAAGTGCTCCCTCGTTTGGAGGCAGGCGCGTATCAATGCACGTTGCACCAACAAGAGCAGACAGCTTATTTGTGAACCAATCGGATACGCGCGAAAGTTTACCACACGTGCGTGCGAAGTCTACCTCGTGCGTGCCATGTGCTTCATTCATTCCAAAATAACCTCGCGTGACGTCAGTGCATAGGGCTATATAGGGTAACAAACATTGGTGGTTCTTGGGCTGACAGCAATACCGTACCTCTGACCAAATTCTGCCAAACACAAGATAAGAATGACAGACTAACAAGTGCAGAACAAAAGCTAGACTGCATGGAAATCGCTTTTACCTACCAAGATCCCCCTTCCTGCTTTTGATTCAAACGAAACGTCCTATAACTTTCAACTCCGAAAAGTAGCATTGACACAGTCTCAAGTTTGTCATTTATCTGTTATGTTAGACTCATTACATATCAGGGTGTCAGGTCTTGGCTGACAAATAGACACGCCAGACAATAAAAGGGAAAATGTGGTGTCCCCAGTTTGAATGAATATGCCCCGTCATTCTTGTTCTGGAATGGCTCTTATCAATCATGTGACAATATGATTGTCATTAATTTGTTCAATTCATGCAGAAAATTTTTGACATGAAAACTAGACTGTATGGGTGGGTCACATCACATCAAGGTCAGCATTAGGTACAAAAACTCTTTCATCCACGTTCATCTTTTCCAATTCCCAAGTGAGCTTTTCCAGCAGACAGGCTTTTCTGGAAAGGCACAAGACCTGCAATACACAACTACGGGACGCGAAAATGTGCCCGACTTGGCCCCCATGGGGAGATGGCTAGCGGACACTGGTAGCGTAAGGATGAGACGGGGAGAGAAAGGGGACGGGAAAAGAAAGGATGGAGAGGGATGGGGAGAGGCAGAGGAGGCGAAGAAATCACACCCATCCAGCCGTCCGTTCGTTCGTCCGCCATGTATTCATTCATTCCAGTATAAATTTAAGACAATTTTTAAATAAGGAATTAGGTATAGACAAAAAAATAAGAACAACTTCAGGTTAAGGGAGATACAAAAGGTTTTAGATTCACATGAAATTACAGCTATATTAAGCATGGAAACCAAATATCTATTCCTCATACAAAAGCACATCGTAATGTCATGCTTGGTTACTGAGATATTGCCATTTTCATTATTCGCAAGGACGTTGCCATGCATTTCCCACTTCTAGCAAGTCTATTAAGATGTACCATAGGATCATTTCCCGTTATCAAATGTTTATTTCTTTTACATTAAAATTTACTCCCATTTATTTTTTAGGTCCATTTACCCACCATCCAGAAAATGATTTTAGGAATTCACATGTGCTGATTCCAGCCATTCTTGTAATCTAACACCAATTCAAACATAGAGTCCAACCTAGCATTAATAGAAAAAGTGAAAAAAAAATTAGAAAAACAAAGAGATCTCAGACAGACTGGCTACAGGTTAGTGAATTTCAGAAATGGCTTCTAATTCTATGAACAAAATTAGGAGCTCGAAAACCCAAGAGCTAGTTCTATGGAGTTACCATAAGTGTTAGATATTGTCGATGTTGTTGTACCATGGAAGTACTACCTCGGAGGTAGTACTTCCATGGTTGTACAGTCATTCATGGTTCATCGTCGCAACACATGTTCAAATCGTTTGAAATGAGTGACCAAGGTGTGTTTCATTATCTAAGCCGATCACCTGATCACATAAAGGGTATAAACTTCAGATTGTTAATTCGTTTTCTTTCCCCAACATATCTTCCATAACCTCTTTAGTAATAAATGGAGAAAAGGCGCATACCAGGTTGCTCTGACCTTGATATTTCAAAAGTTAGCTGATTATTCTAAAGTTTCAAAAGTTAGCTGATTATTCCAAATATTTATTTGTGAGAGGAGATTACAAATTCCGTGAGTACAATGGCATCGGCTTTTCTACACCACCGTTGGCTAGTCCTCCGGGCAACCGGAGCACGAGGTAAATGAAATTGTGGCCGGGAGTAGCTAACCTATTGTTCGTTTCCAGTTTAGCCTGCAGGTGTCTTTGAACCTACCCGCCTTTTACAAAGAGCCTGCTGCAGGCAGGTTGTGGGATTCCTCTGTGATAGGACACTGTATGTGAATACTGCGTGAATGATTGTACTAACAGAGCTACTAAGGTGAGATGCATGCTTACTCTATCTAAATGGAATTAGTATAATGACTGGAAATTTAAAATGACAAATCGGTCGGTGGAATATAAAATGTAAAATATATAGGTATTTTACCTAGTTTTTCAGGATTAATGTGGGGGTGGGGTGTTAGGGATAAAATGAGGCTAAACTAAATGGATACATATGGACACCCGAATGTTTTCCCACTAAGGAAGACAGCAATAATGCCATCATTGTACATTGACATTACTTGGGAAAGCAAACGGCGACAAATAGCCACAGAGCAAAAACTAAACTTCTGACGGATCGGGAGAAAGATCAGTTAACGTTGTGTATATTCGTTGTTGGGGTGAGGATTCACTAGATCGAAGCTTCGCCGGACCGAAGATCCTCTTCACCGAAAATATTTTTCTGGTAACTTGAGGTAGGGGGAACACTCTCATCTGGACCTAGTGTGACCTTACCACTATCCTAACACTGACCTTCATGTATAAAGTTGTCTAAATAAAGAGACCTCGGGACAGGGAACAGTCCATATGAGTTTCATGAAAAGCCATACGTGACTCTCATATAATATAACGCTATGATATTATAGAGGAAGTTTTACTGCTATAACTGTAAGATAATAACCAGATAACAGAGAGGAAATGGTTTGAAATTTAATGATTATGCAACCGCCATCCCAACCCGCATTGGTATCGGACTTGTAAATCGATCTTCAGTTTGCTGTTTTACAGCAAGTAAGCACACACGAAGTTAACTTCCCAGATTAACATAAATTGTTGAACTTGCTAAATCAATTTGACTTTAAATTGTCAATGCCATGTTAACAATTTGGAAAATTGATCGCCACTATAGATTGTAATCTAAAAGCATTGTCGTGCCTGTGCGACGATGCGTGAACGTTCTAAAACGGGTTGATTTTAGACGGAGTTGTTATTTGCCTCAGAAAAAAAGACTATGAAAACGAAAACGGTACGTGGGCCGCCGTTGGTTCCCTTGTCATGAAGAACAAAGAGCGGTATGCAATTAAACTTCACATGTGGAGGCGGTGCTTAGTCAAGTCTGAAGAGTTAATTTGAGTAGCGATAATTGATACTGTAAAAATATTGACTTTTCAATTTTGTAACACCTTTGTATCTTGAAGAGACTAATTAGAAGAGACCTGAATTTGAAGCAACCTCTCCTTCGCAAATGGAGTAAAGTTGAAAGAATAAATAGTAACACTACGGGACCATATTCACCGGTTTCATGATCGGCTCAATGTGAATTGAATATTAGGAAAACTTTGTCATATAAAAATGTAGTCAGTATATTACCAATAAAACCCATGCTTGGAGAGTTGTTGATCACTATTTTTCTCCTTAATTGTTAGTACAAAATCCACGTTTTTGAAAGCTAGTTCTCACAACTCTTCTTTGAGTTCAAAAATTTATGCTGCAGTACTTTAAGTTTATCGACAGAGCTGTTCATAACTTGTTGATAATTGATAGAAAAATTAACATTGTTTAATCTGGAGGCCACATGCTACGTTTAAAAGGGAGTACAGTGCTCCTATACACTGAGACATGAGGTCAAGTGCACCAGCTTAGGGCTCAGGTACATATTAGAATGAAGTGCCCTTTTAACTGACACTTTAACTACGGAATAGGGTTAAATTGTACCTAAAGTGTAAAATTATACGCACAAGTAATTTAGAGGTTAGAAAATCAGTACCATTCCTCCAACACACATTTTCATAGCTTACTCCTGTCATCTTCTTAACGTATGTATCTATTTGCTCACAAACTTAATGCAACGTTTCGAGGTAACACCTATCCTATTCAAATGTTCATCTGTACATGAAAAGTTCGTAGAGCCATATTTGTAACTCTTTCTTAATGGTTTACTTTGATGTACAGTAAAGTAAAAAAAAATGATATCGTTTTGTAGTAGTGTTCAGCGCTATGTGTAAGACACGAGTACATTCGCATAAACACAAAACATTTTTGGCTTCGCAGAAGATTACGAATTGTTTTTATTGCATTATATGCCCTTATACATACATCCGATTATGATACTTACGAGGCTTTTGTTAACCGTCTCAGTATATACGTTCATTCCACCTGTGTTCCGTTCTCGTGACCGACAGGTTAAAAGTGCAACGAAAAGTTCCACGAACTTGCATGGAATCAGACGATTCCTTCCTCTGCCTTTCTTGTCTTTGTTTCCATTTGAATTACTTCCACCAAATATCATTACAAAAAATTCTTTTGGTTTCTATTTTAGTAACATATAGTAATTGCTGCCATGTGTGGCAGTTTTAAGGTCTTTGTTCATATAATTGTTACACATGCCTACTTGATCTAAAGAGCAGTGAAAACGTTACAATAACCTCAATTTCCGTTAAAATCCATCCAAAATCGACCATCTTACAAGGCAATTACTGTTTTGGCACTTACATCATGGATAAACATGAGCTACTCATACAAATCTGTGACGTGGAAAGAGGGACTTATGGGATGAGTTTTATTTTATCCTTTGTTTATTTGTTGTTGCAAAGGCAACTATAACCATGGCATAACCTGAGTGGTTTATTTTGGATCCAGCTATTTCCTACTTCAAAAATGTCCACATTAAAAGTCAAACTAGAAATTAACGGGCAATTTAAATAATTAACAGGTAATTTAGAGAGGATTAACTGAAGAAATGCAGACACTGTACAACACTCCACCTCATAAGTTTTGCATAGCTAATGATAAAGTTTAGAAATGGTGACACATTGAAGCGGTATAAGCCTATCTTGAGAACGGTAAACGATTTTAAATAATTTCAACATATTTTTCATCTTACCATTTTGGAGTAAAACATCTGTTCTGATTACATGTCGCGTACTTTAAAAAAATAAATGTTTTACTGTAATCGAATAAAGGCAAGGAATGTCGAATAGTAAGTGTGTTGGCAGTAATAATGCGATGCGTGTGAGTCTATGTATTCAGACTTTGAAACAAAACGTGGCCATGTTCGTACCGTCTTGTGACAAATTGCACTGCTTGAACTGTCATATGGGGCCTATATTCCCCAATGGAGCCAGTGTTTTTTTTGCAAAATATCTCAATCAATAAATCATGAGTCCATCGTCGAAGAATTTAGTATGCGAACAACCATAGGCTAGTGATAAGAGCATAGGTCTCAGTTAATTTACTACTCAAGAATTTCCGAAATAATATTCAACATGGATCATTGAACTCATTGATTCCTCAAAGGAGCGACATCCATTTTCCACCGACGAAATCGTCTACAGATGAGCAGTTCATCGTTAACTGTATGATCACCAGCACCTTGAACACCAGCCATATTTGCAGCATAATTAGTCATTGACAATAATCTGCCCTGACTTCGTGCCAAGTCTTAGCTTTTGGTCAAAGTGCAGTAACCTTATGGCAGATTCGTGATGACCACTATTAAGTGGCTGGGTTAGTCTGCTATACTTAGTCTTGGATGAACCAACTCATGCTTTTAAATGCATCATCATTAATTCCTACTCCCTAACTGACCTTGTTTTGTATCATCTCTTTGTCTAAAAGGGAAAATGCAGTCACCCCAATCGATTAAATATGTCCCGTCATTCTAGTTCATTAATTCCCTATTTCGATCGTGCATGTGACAATATTTTTGTCAGTGAATTGTGAAATTGAAGGAGAATTTGTCCTTGTTTTACCTATTGTTTGTAATAGTTATGTTCAAAATGTCTTCAGAGGTGCTTGTAATGCAATAAGAGGAGATTTGCAGGAGTTTGCTGATTTTTCAAAGCAAATTTTGGGGCCACTGCCTATTGTATTTAATGTCATTATGATGCTTTTGAATCAGCCTTTGAGGTCGATTGAACTAACATGATATGCAGCTGGACATACACAATCAAGTCTCAGACACTCATTCACTTGTTTTAGTGAACGTAATATTCTCGACTTGTATATACCACGTAAAAAACATTGTAATATTAGGTAGGTTTTCGCATACAGGGTAGCGCCCTCTACTAGTTGTGATTGTATCAAGGTCTTTGCTGTCTTTAAGAGTTCCGGCCAGAGATACTCCTAATCATTTTACTGACTGGAAAGTGCAGCATTGGCATTCGACACAAGATTGGAGATACCGGTTTAAGTTGCAGACTGAAGTAGTAATCACAAAGTAACCGATCTTTTCCCGTCTAAAATTTAATAATATTTAACACTAGTAACCCCCCTAGAAGCTGGGAGCTGTTACGGAAGGCAGGGAGCTCCCTGCGGAAGGATAAAAAGCACTTGCGCCTCCCTTTGAAACTATCAGGCTTGCCGACGATAAGCTCCTGATTTTGTTGCTCTTGAAAATTTTGGACCACTTAAAAGGGATTAGGAAGTGACGACAGTAGTTTTTGTCGTCTGCTAGATTTCAAGCACTTCTTGGCATAATTTCAAACATTGCTATAATATTGCAGACGTCAAAGAAAACAAAAAATATTGTATTACGGTACGCTAGTGCTCACTATATGAAAGGGTTCAGTGCACTTTTAATTAACTTATCAAACATGTACACGTTTTGCTATTTCCGAAACATTCCGGAATCTTTAAAGACTCCATATGCAAACGTTTGACTTACATTAATCGCTGAAAAGAGATGTAACTAGCTATTGGAAGAAATTAGGATAGCAAAGGAATTTGATAACATAAAAGTGTATTTTTAGTCGTTCTGACTAAAAGACTGACGAAGGTTTCAAACTTGTCGGAATCGCAGATCAGTTCAGAGCATTGTAACTGTCAAGTCTTTGTTGGAGGATTACGTAAGTATGAAAGGATGAGACCCTCATAAGGAAGGTTAAGTCAAACAAACTTCGAACAGAAACTTAATGACCTGTCAATTAAAGTCTCTTCCCATAAAAAGGATTAAAGTACTCTCAATGCGTGCTGTCTGATAGATAAAATTGGGTTAGGTGCTTCATCTCCTTCCGTAACAGCTCCCTGATAGAAGGAATTTGTTGTATTGTGAAAGAGATCTCCCTTTGGCAGCCACCAAGCTAAAGAACAACCTATTAATTTCATTTTAAGAACAAAATTTTAGTGGCTCAGATCTGATAGAAAAGATCGGTTATTCGCATGTAAAATTTGTGGGGTTTTCCCTTTTTTGTTTCTGCTAGAAGAATGATTCATGCAGGAATTGTCCATGGTATTTTAGAGGAAAACTCTTTTGCACTTTTGTATGTTGTGATATAGAACACCATGATTAACTTAACCGTTTCGCCATGGTTAAAATTACAATCCAGGGCATTGTCCATTCAGATTGGTTCCTTGAAATCGGCCATACCTTGTCAAATGAACCAGTTTTCTCTTGTCAGTATGACGCAATTTGGTTATACACGGCTACATAACCGTTTATTTATTTGTCTTTTGCAGATTATAATGAATGCGCAGTAAGACCATGCGCACATCGATGCATGAATATGCAAGGTAGCTACAAATGTTATTGCGAGCATGGCTATCTTTTACTACCAGACGGCAGATCGTGTACAGGTAAGGAATAACTTCTCACAATGTGAAATTTCCCATCACGAATTAGCGGAACTATCTCAATCTTATACAGTCGCGATTCTTAAAAATCCACCATGTGACTCCAAACAAAACATCAGGTTTCTCCATCGAGATATTCTAAAGTAGCCCTTTTGTGGGAACATGCGATTTTTAAAGTTTCCAACTTTCGTGGTATTAACAGATAGGTGTTGCGGCTAAGTGTCTATAATTACTTATACGGAAAGTTTCTTGTTTCCCAGTTTTCACCACAGAGTTCTAGCGTACTCTGCACACAGAGTGTTCATGAATTTTGGATACCTGACCATCATCAGGAATGGGGAATTATGAGAATTATGCCATAGTCACATTACAAAACTCATACATCAAAAGTCTACTGAAAAGTTGGGGCCTAGGGACTTCTGTTGATAGATTTAACCCTTCGAAGTAACTGAGCGGCAGTGTTATGGTCTTGAAAAACTAGAACGCACTTTGACCGTTTCTTTGGAATTTTAAGTTCTTTTATATGCTTACTCTTTTAGACTTTTTTTTAAATTATATTGAAGCTCTCGTTTTCTTTGAAATGAGATAAAAGCTGCTAATAAGGTCAATCAGCTGGTTCAAATAAGCTAACGATTAAAATTAAGAGCAGAAAGTGCATGACCTTACCACTAAGACGCAAACATTGAGTGCAGAGCTTCGTTCTCTTCATAATTGCAAAAAGGTATAGATAAATCATTTTCTGCTATTCTTAGCAGAACTGCGGAATCCTTCCGCCCATTGAGAGAAAAACTATAATCTTTAAATCCGTCGATACTTTTGTAAATTTACAGGGGAAGATGTGATTGCTTTCGTTATTGTTATTTTAGGCTTTGCATGCAGCGTTATTGGTTCATTAACTGTGAGAGGAAATAATCTCCTGATTCCATCTCTCCAAATCCATGAGGTTTATGTAGTCAACATAATAAATTATGTTTTACATCCTCTGTAAGGTTCAATTTTAACCCTTTTACTGATATCATAGCTGGCGACATTTTGACAGAAGACTGACATACTATTTCGTATTATCTTCTTCATCGTCGCCATTTTGAATACTTCCATCATTTGGTTGGTAGACAATTTTTGGAAAGACTTGTAGTTTAAATATGTATCACAGAAAGAGAAGTTTGCTCCTGGGGTTGGAAGTACACGGTTTTAGAAGCGTAATTTAACTAAGTGAAAGGTTTCTTGTAACTATATAGAAGCGGCGTCTTGCGTTGTTGAACGAAAACAACGCATATTTGTAAGACTGCACATTAAATGCAGTATTTCAATTATGGAGCTAGTATAACTCCATGGTAAGATGAAATGTTTTGTTGGCCGCAATTATTGATACATAATCAAATTGTGTTTTTCTAGGAGAAAAAAAATCGAAGTTGCCTATCTGTTTACAGATTAAATCATTTACTAGGTATCCATTCTCTAAAGATATTTCGTAAATATTGATCGTCTGTGATGAACAGCAGCACGGAAGTAGCATAAACAATATTGAAGTAATACTCTGTTTGAAGAGTGTTGAAGTAGGCCTATGACTTTTCGTTCTGGAAAACAATGAAAACCAAGATCTTTCCGCCTTTATCAGATTTACATTTACATATGCCTAAGTTTCCCAACCAAGGCAGCGCCTCGGGCAGTTGACTTGTGTCCCGGATCTTACAGAATTTAGAGCTGGAGTGTAGTTTTGTAGGCATCGTATATGTAAACAGTTCAAGTAGTGTTTTGAATATCAGGAAATAGGTATTACACTCCAGACTAAACATGTTGTTGAAATATTCTTGTATATACGTCCTTGGTGTTAAACTGTGATTTTCAAGTGATTCACTGTGGTTTGCCTTGAATTAACAAAAAGACTGAATGCTAATTAGATCTTGGTAATTTTAAGGAACATTCTTCGTTTTTTCTATGAATATAGATAACTTTTATTCTGTACTGTGTCTTGATCTCTATTCAATATCAATATTAAATCACCTGAATGAGTAACACTCTGTGACAAAAACACAGCTACGCATCTACAGTTAACTTCAAAATGACTTCAGAGGGGAAGAAAATGCATCATAAAATACTACTCCCATAAGTCAGGGAGGATTAAAAGCATGGGCTCCATACCTCTACGCAGCTAGTCAATCTCTTTCTTTGAAATCCCTGTCTTTGAATACTGGCCTATCGCTCATGGCAGAAAAACCCGTCATGTGCATCTGTTGAAATCTAAGTACAGATTATATTTGATGTTCTCTTTATGGCTGAGATGCTTTTCGTTTCCTTAGTCAGTTAGTATTTTGGCTTACATCTTCCCTACCCACACTGACACAATGTGCCCATCATGCGTGCTGTTAGTGACAGGTTGCATAATTGCTGTTCCCATTGCATAATATATATTTTAAAGTTACAAGTAAGTGGTAAGCTGCCTCTTACTTTGAAAATTGAGGTTATCTTCCATGACAAAGAAGAGATAAGTTTATGAAATAGAAAATACACTACATCCGCAGTGCCTTGGTAAAAACCCAACAAAAAATTTTTTTCTCTGAGTCTTACTGAGTCTATCGTGTCCATGTAGCATGCACCTCAAAGGTTTCGCTACAGCCCGGTCCCAATTATTTGACTCGCTTTCTTATCATCTGACATGCAAATGCAGTTAAATGCACTTCTTGTAACATCTCGCTCGTGATTGATTTATAGGTCGTGTGTAATATGACATCCTTCAGTGGACATAACAAATTTTGCTTAGATATTCATGCAACGACCACCAACAAAATGTCTTATTCATTCTAAGGAGTGAAAGACACGGATCAGATGCATAATTAATTCGAAATATTTTTGTTGGAAAACAAGGAATGCTGGAAGGCATTATCTTCAAAATGATGAAGGAGATAAGTATGACATCTTTCTGTCGAAATGTCGCCGAATATGGCCTCAGAGCTAAGGATGTCATTTTGACTTTCAGATCAAAAAACACCTCTATGAAAGTATATAATATGCGTTATTCGTATGTATTATCTTATGGACTTCTTGTGGAATCAGAAGATTATAACCACATACAGTTACTGCAGCTGTTATACCTAGGAGGTAATATTTGTCAAATAGCAACTTCCCGGTATACATCAGTTTATATGATAATCTTTTTGTCTCAAGTAAATTTACACAAATAACAAGAGTGACCAATCGACAGAGAAATCCGCACACTAGCTTACTGCGACTCTGTGATAAGGTTATACTTCTTTTTAATACTAAGCTTTTGTTAAACAACATTTGATTGACCCTTTAGAAGCTTAATTGACATTTCCAAGAGGGTGACAACTCATTTATAAAGAAAATCGGAAGGTGTCAGAGTAGTAAAATTTCGCTATGACGAGTAATGTTTCAGTGGCTTACTGTGTCATCATTGGTTGTGAATGTAGATCGAGATTTACCTTTATATACAGTAACAATTAGTTGCACCTTGACTGGTTTATTGGTTGTTGTTTGTAACGTGCGGACATAGCAAAATTGTTATTCAGATGTTATTCAACTACCACCTTGACAAACCTTTAATACATCATTGATTCAGGGAGTGGTAGACACGGTCAGATGCATATATAATTTGCAAATTTGTTTTTATTAAAAAGAAAAACAGCATGCATAAGCTGTATTTTATACCCCTTAGATGCATATGCATAAATGTCATCTTTATTAGTTTGACTTTTCTTCATTTCACTTACAGCCGACGATCGGTGCTACAAAACAAGATGTGCTTTCGGATGTTTGCAATTTGAGGATGGATTCAAATGTTACTGTCCAGATGGCCTTCAATTAACGTCCGATGGTCTTGGGTGCCAGGGTTTGTGAATTTTCGGAATGTTAATTAAAAAGAATAGTTGTGTTTACAATGTGTAATAATCATTAGTCGGATGCTATTACAGTTATTTTGTATTAGAAGAGTTTACTTCGACGCTGTCTAGTTTCCACTTTCAAATAGATAAGACATGTTTACCACTGTTCTACATGTTGATACACTTTTGAATGGTGACAGGTACCGTAGTCTGCAACAATCTAGAAAGCTCCTTTAGCTAGATTAGTGAAATTGCCAGATTGCTTCGTTCTGAAAAGAAAGTGAAAACGATGAAAGAAGTTTAACACGTCGGAAAACTTTCACTTTGAACGGCTTCGATTTAAACCTCAAACGACGAGTTTTTCATTACGCTCTTCAGGTACAGCTGCTGCAGGTCATCAGGTACGACAGTAAATGGAAAGTACCTTCGCTATTGTGTGAAAGATTCTCAAATCTCTCAAATCTGAAACCTTTTTTGTATCATCTCTAGATATGAAATAATCTCTAAAGATTGAGAATATTTTATAAGCTTTCGAAATAAACAACTTAAAACCTCTTGTCGTAAACAGAAAAATGAATTTCTCCCATTTGAATGGCCGTTCGTTGCGTCATAAGTAGCCTTGATAATGCTTCCGTTTCCCAAAATAGCAAGAGCTTCATGAGGGTATGACAGAAAGTACAGTTCACGAAGAGTTGCACAGTTTAAAAACCATAAAAACGAGCAAATAAACACGAAAATGTTTTTAAGTCCATTATAACACAAACGTTTTCGAAGATTCACATCTTCCTCTTCAGGTGCAATTATATACAATTTTGAAAGTTCCCACAATCAAAAGAAAGAAAAGTTACATAATCCATTAGTTCAAAATACATCAAAATACAGAAAGAGTATAACTTGATCCATGATGGTATAGCTGTGTGTTCAGAGTGGGCTTGTACTTGTTACTGAACAGTGCTTCTTTGATTTTTATTTCGAAATCCGAGTTGCCAGTTGCCAAAATAGAAAAGGTCTTACTGACTGAAGACCTGCATTCTTCACAATTAAGTTTATGGTCATAGATTGGTCTTACCAATGTAAAGCGCGGGTCACACTACAGCGATTTCAGATAGGATTACGGTCCCTTTTTGTAAGTTTTTCTTAAAATCTTCTCCATCCCTGGTCGGAAAGAGCCAAAAATTTGACAACCTGTGTAAACATGTGATTTATATCAGAGGACTACGAAAATGCAATGTTAACAAATTATTTCCTGACGTCACATCGACAGACAGCGTTTATCGGACACGTGTACAAAAATCGGATTTATTTTTGAACAAATATTGCTCTGTTGAGCGATAAAAGTTATGTAATGATAGCAGAACAGTTCATCGTGAGAAAAACTAAGATCAGTTATCGATATAGCGTGACCATCCCTAGAACAAAGTCTGAATAAAAAACTATTGGTCCGATTTAGAAAAATTCGGATCGTATTTTGGATTGAAAGTCGCTGTAGTGTGACCCGCTCTTAAGATATATTCCTATCACAGGAGAGAAAGTTCCTATCACAAGAGAGAAAGTGCTGACACCTTATCCCAGTGCAGTTTCTCAAAAATTTTAAACACAACCCAAAAATCTGTTTGAAAGGTTACTATTGAAAGTTAAAGTGAAGTATTGCACAGTGCCTCTAGCCTACAAGATGGGTGTACGTCAAGCCCATTAAAACATCAAGATGCATTAAGAAGTTAAGAGTGTTGGGAAAACAATGAATCTGCTTCTGTAATGAGCAACCTTTTATCACTTTATTAGTGGAATGCAGGTGTTATCTACCTGCTATCGAATGTTGGAGGTTGAATGTGATTTTGATTGTGTATGCTTTATGACCTGGAACTAAAGCCTTTAGAAGTCTCTACTAGAAGGATCTTACGTCGGGAAAATGACCTCTACTATATGGATTATGTGGTAAGGTTGCTAGAGGGTGCTATACCAAGCGTCTTTTCGACCTTGACAATTACTACGAGGCAACCAAGCTGTTTCGCATATGTCAATGGCGAGTGACTCTCGACAGGGAGCTGTGACAGACAACTCGACGCTACGCAGCCTTCTCTTTTAGGAAACCGGAAAGGAGACAATAGTCATGTTCACATTAATCCAGACAAACATGGAAGTCTTTTTCCAAACGAATACATTAACTGAGAGATACCTTTTTCAACTTTTAAAGAGACAAACGATTTTTGAAAAGATGGATAAAAACAAAATAAGGGGTGAGCAAGGCAAGGGGGAGGGATTCAATACGAGTTACTGTGTGCTGTATATTGTGAATAACCGGACATGCATTTGAAACGTGGTAGATGTTTGGAAGTCACTAGATTTGATGTACAGTAATAATCGAAATCGTCTTCTAACGTCGTCTGAAACTTACGGTCCTTTGCTATTACAGAGCAGCTCGAATTTTTGCTGCTAGAGTTCTCGTGGAGTTAACAATTTGGTAAATGCCAAATAGGCATGGATATTGGAATAACAACACAGGACCAGACTGACAAATGTGAGGGCCTGGGCACGAATTTATGTGGATCCATCTGAACATTCATTGAGCACTTCCGAAAAAATTACAAGATAGATATACACGTACTCTTACCTCTTTGAGTATGGCCTTATAGGACTTCCGGTACCACGTTTCCCAATAGAGGAAAACCAAAAGTATAATAACCTATATTAAGGGGACAAATTGTGTGAGGGCTCTGAACATGTGCCACTGACCCATGCTTAAATACTGCCCCGGCTCTTCAAATAACCAGCAGGCGTACTTTTAAACAAGGTGCGCTGTTGTATCTAAAATGCGCGGTGTTCAAGAAATATAATGTTAAAATTTTTCAAGCGAGAGTCATGATTTATCGATTTGTTCATACTAGTTCTTACATCTTTTGTGGTCAAATAAAAGCAGTTCAGATCATAAAGCAGATATATATATATATATATATATATATACATGTTTCTCTGCAAATGTATTTAAAATTTGGTGACATCGAAACATGGAATTTTGTCATGTGACGTAACCGTAGCCTGTCAGTTGCTTTATTCTTGTCTACCCCCAAGTAACGATGATGCCGTAGTATAATTTGGTTTGGTACACGGTACAGTCATCATGTTAAATTGAAACATGTCCATGTGAGAATTTGAGAAAGCGAGTTGTCAGAGTATTGTTTCTTGTTCCACAGATATTGACGAATGTGCTGATGGACAACGTAGATGCGCCAAAAATAGACGTTGCGTCAACACTTACGGTAACTATATGTGCCTATGCCCAGAGGGATATCATTACGCATTCGTAGAAGGAAGCTTAGACTGCGTAGGTAAGACTTTGGCTACGCATATACCGTTTTATCCATCTATTTGGAAGACATTTATAAGGCAGTGAGTGTGTTAACCACCCTAAGCAATCAGAAGTGGCGGAAATCTCTTACATTACTACTCCCCTCTGATCAGAACTATTTCATCGTTTTTGCTTGTGTTTGGATATTTTTCTGAAAGTCAGTTTCAATAGGCATGCATATGTGTATAACTTGTCAATGAAAGAAATCAACCCTAATCACCCACATGATTACCCTCTAGTTAGACTAACCCTTTGCAAATTTTGTCTTAGATCTCCCTGTGGGCAGTTAAGTCCAGTTTTCAATCCTGTGTCCGGCGATGGGGGCTTTGATACACCCCTGATTTTGTTCATTTTTACTTTACAATTCGTAGCCAGCACATCAAAGTGATGAAATATTAGACACTTTGCAAAATTGGTCATAGTAATTTCCTCAATTATTTACACAAAAACGTTTATCATTGGTGCACAGGAAGCTGAACAAACTGCAACTTTTTGTCTTCATCCCTGTAACTTGTTCCATTCTGAAGTTTGTTTCTTTCTGACTTGGTTTTCATTATTCTTTTTACGACATATTTTGGTGAAACACCCCCTCCTCCTCCCAAAAAGATGAAGGACCTTTCAAAAAGTAACTTCACGAACGACAAGTTGATCAAAGTAAATTGTTTCCATCGTACAGATAATTTCTGTAACGAAGCACCTCGGGCCATCGAAAAAGTAACTGGCAACTTAAACAGTTACACAGTCATACAAACCATGTAATATCATACGATTACTACCTACCTTATCGGTCTGTTTTTCACAACTTTTTCGGGAGAAAAATTACCATTTGTAAATCAGTTGTTTCATCCGTTTATTTTGTCGACATTTATTCCATTGATAGTTCGTCTTTGAAAGCTTTTCGTACACTTGGGAATAACTCTTTGTTGGACTATTGAGAACCATTCCATCGTGTAACTTAATAACAGAGTTGAAAGGAAGAACCGTCCTTTCCCCACCAGCGTAATGTTAAAAAGGGAGATAATACGTTCTATAGTGACATGATACTAACACTTTTAATGCAGCTTTTCATTTTGTCGTGTAATTTCCTATACAATATGGTCGTTTAAAATGGTATGCTATACGTCAAAAGCCTTGAAGAAACTTGTAATGTTTGCTTTTAATCTGCAAAGAATATATTTACACTTAAAATTTGATTATGCTAGTCAAGGATGTGTCCTCATCAAAACCTTGAATTAAGATTTTCTTTTTATTTGACTGTTTACTTTTTTAACATGTAACCCATTCCAATTTCATACGAAAAAGCTGCACAATGTAGGCTGACCTTCATGAACCTTTTGAATTTGAAGTCCAACCGGTGAAAATAGAACACGTAAACGTTGAGTTTACTCGTCTGAAAAGAAGGGTTTAAGCTAAAACTTTATTTGTGGCTTTTCCAAGATAAACAAAATATAAGAATGGTGGTAAACTTTCCATTCAGCCCCCAAAACGTTAATCTGGAAATATCGTGACATGTTGTTACATTTCTGACCCAAATTGAATTTGCAATAAGCATGAGCCTAGACACTATATCCTAACAATAATCTATGCACTATGATGTCATTTTTTAAACTTTTCTCTATACTCTCTATTTTTAATGCAAATGCACGAGAGGATATGGGAATTTTACAAAATGTTTATTCCCTTTGAGTTATCTCATGTATCTGTCAAGGTCAATACACAGATTAAATAAACAAAGAAACCCATCGATGTTAGGAGATGTTATCACGCCTGCATGCTTGTGTAACAAATTAAGCACTTCGAATGTGAAGTTCTCGAGAGGCACACAAAGGAGTTTACTAAAACCATAAGCAGCATTCTAATATTTAGATCCTGTTTTACGATTGAAAACTTAATTTTTGCAAAACATCTACCTTTAAAATATAGTAACGCTTTCATACTTTAAAGTTTAAATTATCTGATGTTGATATTGAAAGACTTTAGTGAGAATAACGGCCCGCCTACATTTGTCCATGAACGTCGTCATGCAAATGTATAACCAAAGATATTATAAGCATAGATAACAAACTCCTATACCTACACTGTTACGGAAATTAACTCCTCATGGAGACGCAAATATCGGGGCGGAAGTGTGTATTTGACATACGCGCTTTTGTTTTCGGTCTTGTGCGTATAATAATAGTAACGCGTTAAAGAAAAATTCCATTGTTAGTAACTTGCTTGAGTGAGCGTTGTATACTCGCAGATTCCGCAGAATACAATTGTCTGTGCATTTTATACGGAATAATTGACGCGCACTTCTGCGTGCTCGGAAAACGAACGCGCTAGTTGCTTACCCGTTGTGAGCGCGTGAGATGTTGAACGCGCATATAAAAGTGCGTCACTTGAAGATACCAGAGAAACTGACCAATGATTGTCCATGAACTTGCACAACCAGTCATTGTGCGCTCATGTTCAAGCGTACATATGTGGAATTCCGAGATGAAGAAATAACTTTTCTAATTTAAGTGGAAGCCATTGAGGAGTTGTACTTCTAAAATTAACAATAGGCCTATTCCAAAATAGCAAGTGTTAAAACTTTTGTAAGACCTTCATTTGCCTGTTTGTTTTCAAAACGACTGAGCAGTGATCAGCACTTCCGCCCCGATATTTTGGCCTCCATAAGGAGTCACCGCCATTTTAAGTTTGGAGTCTATGCTTAGATTGTCTTTGTGTATAATACAGATTCCCACTTTGACCTTGCACTATACGAGTAATGTACATGCGCCATATAATTTAGTCGCAAACTTCTCCGACTTAAACTGTTAAATGTCCTAAAATTGTTGATTTTTGCTAAATATATCCGTAACAGACTTATATGCAAATTTAGTCGATGACTTCTTGTACCAGGACCATACATTATGAGCAAATGATAAGAATAGACACAAATGTTTTCACACCTTTGAACATTTGTTGGAAAGCTAAAACATGCAACTCAAAATTTGAACACCGTCACAAATGTTGGACGTTGCCCGTCTACACGATTATTCATTTGTTCATTGCCATCGTGGTAGAAAAATATGGTGAAGTCTTGAACAAATGTATAATCGTGTAGACGAGGGCTTATAGAGTACGAAATTGTGTTTTACTTGTGCAAATATGTGAGGCATATATCTAGAATTGGAAAAAATTAAATGTGGCTTTTAGGGAAGTTATTTTTACGACAATGATTTAAATTCATCAACTTAGTCGACGAACTGGGCAAATTAATCTTTACGCACAAAATGGCGACTGTAGCAGAATGGGCTATAGCCGTAGTTATTCAGTCACTATATGAAAACAGGGGAGCACCACAATATAATACATATGCAAGTAACTTCTTTTTGCAAAAGAAGACAGTATCAACAAAATGACCAACTTCATTTTCCCCAGAAGATTAATTTGGAATGATGAGTGGACAACAGCTGGGGTTAGGACTGGCTACTTGCAAATATAGCTCGGTATAAACTTCGTTTTGTGAGTACGTCTCGTTCTATTATTCCGCAGAAAACTACTCTTGCCACGCATTTGCTTTCTCTCGTATGCCTCCTGGCGCCAATGTCTTTGTTCCTGGGCCCAGTCCGCTCATGGAACAAAGTGTGTAGTTCAATTGTAGTAATGCGCACTCACAACTTCATCCCCCTCGCAAAAAACTGTTTTCCCTCCACTTCTGAAATCCTCCAGCATCAATGGCCACGTAATAATAGTGATGGTATGCCGTGTGCCATGGGACGGACAGTTTGTTTAAATGAAATTTTCTTGGGTATGGAACTACTGTGAGTCACCGCACTGTGTTCTTAAATTCTTAAAATTCTTACAGTCAATGAAAGCTTGCAGGCTAAAACCTTGACAGCAATACATTGGAATTGCATTTTGAAAATCAGCCGGATCTAGCCTAAGTTTAAATCACCTTGGTTAATAAATCACGTATCTTTACTTTGTTAATGCTGAACATTTAATCGAAATATACTGAAGTAGCGGTAGAAACTTCTCAGAAAACGTAATTACATGTTGTACATTCTTAGCAAACATCTGCCATATAAATGGAACGCTCATCACTTAATAAAAAAAAAATGCAATATGACAGGTTTTGGTCCTCTATAAAAAATCCAACTTTACCCTGAGCAAAACAATGTCAATCATATCCAATCATCATCATGCTAAAAAAAAGTTTAATTTACTGATAACTTTGTAGATCTCGGAAGTAACATTTAAATTTAGCAATCTTCCGGAAAACCAAACTCCGGTGACAGCGTGTGGGTTGAAAGTTTTACCTTAGATACAATCTTAAAAACTTGGATGGAACCTGCGAGGCCATTTAAATCAAACCTAGTGGTATAGAATTTCTTTTTCCTGTCATAAAAAGTACCAACTAACTTTTGCACTTCGTAAAGTGAGCTGCTTCAGACTTATAGTGATTTTATCATTCACATGTCTCATCTTCCTGCAATTTTTCTTTAGATATGAACGAATGTGATATGCAGATGGACAAATGTGATGAAAACGCACATTGTATAAATGCACACAATGGCTACGACTGTCAGTGCAACGAAGGTTATATTGGAGACGGCTACAGATGTATCGAGTTGGGTAAGTTAAAAAGAAACGAAAAGTGATGGAGGGACGATCGAGTGACCGTTCCTTGAACTATATAGTAACATTTGACGCATGACTGGAACTCTATTACAGCATCACGCGTCAGAATGTGGCTATTTTTGCCCAACTACGTATACTGCTGCACGCCCACAAACAGACGTAAGTTCCGACTATAATATATACAATACATCGACACAAGCAAAGCCAAATAGCGCTTGTGTTACCAACCCACCGATAACGATTTATGGAAGCGATTTAAAACCGGATCGAGCTTCGATCCGCAATAATTGTAGTAGGACCACAACTTAATTTCAATGACGTATGTTTTTTAGGGACGATAAATTCTTAAATGATTTATGGCAATGGAATTTTTCGATTATCTGGGGAGGGAATTATTCTAGTAGCCAGGGGAGGGGGTTCCTCTGCCCCCTGGCTTCGGGCTTTCAAGATTCGCGAATTAACTTACCATTCTGTTTAAATATCGCTCAACTGTCTGATCGAAAAAACCACACACAAAAGAAAAAACATAACGGATCGGAATACTCTATCGGACAAAATCCGAATCCGATATCGTTGTAGTGTGACCGTTCTCATACCTAGGCGTCATATGAAATCCACAAGTCCGATTTTCCTGAAAAGGACGGATAGAAATTCGGATACTTTGGCCGGGCCTCTAAATGTATACTGTCTTAAGCTATGACTCTTTCTTCAGAAGGTTGTAATGAGACTCAAGAAGGTGGTGGCGGGGAAGAGGTGGGGTGGGGTAGGAAGTTTTGTAATGCTTAGCAATGACAACCTTACCTTAATTTTTTGCATTTCGGCTTTGTTGGGACAATGTTGAAAAAGTGCCTAAATTTGACTTCGGGACTGCCGTTATATGAGGCTACATATCTAATTGTACATTGCAGGTTTAACCCAAAAAGCTTTGAAAATGTCTTTTCAAGTTGGCTGGCAATAATAACAATGGGGATATTTTGTTTATATTTTTTGGTTTTGCTACTTGGTTGCACAAACTTATGACAAGTAACGTTTGTTTCTCAGACACATTCGGTTCCCGCACAACTTCTTGCCTTATACCTGACAATTTCCATACTGCCCGGCGCCAATTTTCCTCTGGATAACACTCCAGGGACAATTCTCACCTGGATTATCTCGGACAATTCCGGACCAACTTGGACATTTCCAAGCATTTTGGTTTGGGAACCGTCCAGGGGTAAGGTCAGTCTCTGGGGTCGCAATCGTCCGAGGGACGGGGGGGGGGAGTTATCCGGTCACGGCCCCCAATGATTAGGAAAGGAAAGTCTGAATTTAACCTTCCCTGAATTACGATGGCTTGATTGAAATATTTTGATGAACCGTTGAGCATGTTTATTTGGTTTTTTAATTATTGCCGTTGCTTAGTTTGGGGCTTCTTTGAGCACAAAGTACATAGGTATTTGTGCGAAACACACATTTTTTGTTTTTACTTTGACCACACGGTAAAATGAAAGTGTCAAACCATGGAGCCCCTATGTCAAAGTTTGACAGCTCATGACAAGAAATAAGGATTGTGAAATTTCACATGTAGAAACTAAAAAATCACGTTTTTGACGTGTGATAATCTGATGTTCTGAAGAATATGTAACAGTAGTGACAACTTGTGTGAAAATGTGCGACTGGATGGAAAGGGGGGGGGGCGGCAGATAAAGTGACCTTCAAACAAAACTACTGTGAAAAATGATAGTTAATGGGAACATTTCCAAAAGTTATGGAGGTATATATCATCATGTCCCATCGGAATTTCGCTTCCGGGGTCAGTCGAGCTGTTTTCGTTTGTCTTGTTCTTTTTATGATGGTGATGATAGTGATCGCTTATCAGAGAATGTTGGGCAATGCATCTTTAATGCTCTACCACCTTTTTGCACAATGTACCCGAATATGAAGAGGTCCCAAGTTACGATTGTTTCATAAAATGCCCTCCAGATAAATAAACTCCGATAAATAAGTAGAAAAGTAACTTTTGCTCAAAGCAAAGTACACCACAAGATTTCATTGCAAAGAGTTATTAACAGCTTATCCATGCTGACAGGTGTCATAAAATAAAGGCTATGATTTATTTGGGTATAGTTATTTTATGTTAAGATTTCTCTTTCAAAAATGTACGAAATAATAAGAATGTAACTAAAAAAACAACGGCAGCAAGCAGTCGTTAAAAGTGTAACCGTCGATTTATGTCAGTGCCTGGTGTTAATAAAACTCGGTCGGTTGACTGGTGGAAGCGAAACGGAATTGACGGATAGGTCTCATAAAAGAAATATTTCGGACTGTTTTTGCCATTAGTACGATATTTCGCCCATACCGCGTCCCATGAATTTAATCATTTTACTATGCTGTAACAGAGGGACTGTGAATGATACAACATTAGTAGTGAGGGGATTCATTCTTAAAGAGACCAATGGTTTTTAATTATCTTAGTCACTGAAAGAGAACGTTGATCTTGTAATCGACAACATTAACTAAGCCCAAAGAAACAGGCTGTATATTTGCTACCATTTTTTGTTTACAGAAAAGAAAAATCACTCTGTTATTACATATACCGCGTCAAAAGAAACGAACAATCGCCGAGCGATGCCGTCTTTGAATCTGAATTATACGGTGTTTTAGTCTTTTATAGTTTATAAAATAAAAAAAAAATCTACTCCCGTATTTCGGGCCAACAGAGGCAAGTTATAGTGGTCTGTCGGGCTATTCCCACAAATGTTTGGGCTGTTTAAAAAGTCCTTCACTGTTTATTGCGACGGTTAACATTCCTGGTAACAGCGATATTACAAGTGCGATGTAACGTCAAGCAAAATAAACACGTATCTGGAACTTAGGGAGTTTTATAATGATTCTTACAAATGGAATTTTTTGACGTTGCAGTATTGTGTACGTATTGCATGAAACATTAGAAGCTTACAAGGGCGGTGATTTGTCCTCAATATTGGGGACATGACCCCGTTGTCAAATAAATTACTGTGTGAAAAATCACAGTTAATGGGCGATTTCTCAAATACTGGGGGACATGTACCCCTGTCCCTCGGGATCGCCGCCCATGGAAGCTTACCTTGGAAGATCCTTGCATCATACAAAAGCACCAAGAGTTGCATGAAATTTTGCCCCATATCGTGCCAAATTTAAACTTCTAAACAGTCGAAGACATTTTGAGAAGTTCCTCAATCAGGGTCGGATCCGGGATTTTTTTTTTAAAAAAGGGGGCGTAGCCTTCACTGATCGCTGTCCTGTGGGAGGGTCTAAGGGGAGGGAGTGATGCGAAATATCTGAATAATTAAGTATCCTCACATGCAATCTGGTGCAACATTTAGCATCACTGGAAGACAAATTTTGGTACAAGATTTTTTATTTTTGGGTGAGCATGTTTAGCCGATATTTTAATTGGGCAACAAAGTTATTTTTCAAACATTCGAAATTGGAGATGAAGTGAAAAAAATGAAATATGGTAATTCTCTCTTTATGTTGTATATCCATATGCTACTTTCTGTGGGATGGTTGCTGACTTACTGCATGAAAAAGTCTCTTAAATGAAAGAGGGAACTGGAGAGAAGAAAGTTGAGTTGAAGAATTTGAAAGCAATAAAGGAGTTGAGACTATTTAGGCTAAACTATGGTTTATATCCTGAGAATAAATTTTGGGCTTTGCCATTAGGTTTTGCAGGGTTGGAGTAAAATACCATTAAAAAAACATGGCTTTGCAAAAATAGGGGGCGTACGCCCCTCACGCCCCCTCTGGATCTAGCCCTGTCAATGGTTCACCGATGTCATACTGTTTTCTCGCCCTTCCAATGGCAAGCTATGTCGGGGATTTTTCAATAAGATGAACCCAGGCGAGTGACCCACATTGCTATATTTGGTCAAAAAAGGGGGTTGGAATAATCGAATCTCATGTAGAAAAAAAGCTGGTACGCTATGGTATAGTTGTTTTATTTCATGTATAAGCATCGACTTTTGTGAAGGGAATGACAGCTCCGAGCGGCACTGGTTCCTGTCCGCAGGTCCATCCTTTTGTCTCACTCTTTCTGTATAGCTTTTCATAAGGTCTTTCTCGCCCACAAGAGAGTCAGTTTCATTTCAAGCTGGAAACTATATATTTTCCATACATAGGGAAAGGAATCCTCCCTCTTAACCGAGTAATACCTGGACCTTCCTATTGTTCGCATTAAATACGTTAATATTCTCAAGACATTTTTCCCTTACAGACAGTCGATCGTGCAGTTCCGTACCTGCGCCTTGCTTCCCTGGGACAGAATGTGTCGATACTGAAGTGGACATCGCAACAATAGATCTCGATCAAACAGATTCAGCACGGAGCTTCAAATGCGGTGAATGCCCTAGTGGTCTTACTGGCGACGGCATCGATTGCGCCCGTAAGTTACAAATCATTGGTTCATAATTGGTACATCAACGTTAGGGGAAAGGGGTAGGGGGGCATTGGGGTTTGCGTATTCATAGAGTAAGCGTTACGTTCCTTTCGGCATTGAAAAAAATTATACTTCAACAATGTAGGGCGTTTTTAGTATACTCTTGTAGTACTTTTTTTTCAAATCCCAAACGGCTAAAATCAAAGGGAAAGAGAATCGCTGAAGGGTACAATACGTGACCGGTACATATGACGTCGAAAGAACCGTATTCATGTCCTTTGTGTTGTCACAACTTCACACTTTTGAAAAATCTCCCGCATCACTCATTGAATTTGGATAGACTTTTAATGGATGAACTGGGGCGCCCTATGAACATTATTTGGGAATTAAAGCATTTCTTATCATGTCTTTGCTCTCACTTTGTAAACATCTTTCAATGGTAAAAGCACTTGTCAAATCAGTGTAAAGCTCTCTGGTAAATTTAAGCTATATTTTTGTGGCTAAAGGTAGTGCTCAATTACATGTTGCATGTTGAGAGTTTAAATGTTTTTGCGAACAAAGTTGGAAAAAAGAGTAGTGCTGTAAACAGCGGCGCCACCAAGGGGGGGGGGGGACTTGGGGACACTTCCCCTCCCTACTGCCCCTGTAAAAAGGTCGGTGGTGATGAGTTATGTGTCTATTGTCATCATATTTTTATGAGAAATTGTTCTGAAGCTATGAAAACTATCTCAATTCCTTTGCAAACTATCAAAACTAAATTCGCGCGATGCGCGCGCGTCCAGCTCAACTAATTGAGAGGGACACTTTGAGTTACAACTGTGAATTGTTGTTGATTTAATCATGTGAATTTTATAGTCATTTTGTGCACTGATTGTCTGTAGGTCTGTAAGTTATTATGTAAGGAGACATTCACTCAAGTTAGCACTTGTGTGTGAAAATACTGTCCATTGAGGAAGTATTAATAATCACCTACATGTCACTTCAGCCTTCATTACCGCTATAGCCTTCACATCTCGGATGTTTGTACCCACAGACGTTGCCCAAGGCTTCAATGTATACACTTGTCGCTCGCCCATAATCTGTTGTCTATTAATAAGGTTAATAACAATAATCTTAGCCGTCCTGGAGATATTTACTAAATTATTTTTTATCTGAATGCAGGATGGCTTTTTAATTTTGTAACAAGTGGCAGTATGCATTGATAGTCTCTCAACTATCTGTAAGGGGTCAAATGGAGTGGGAGAGAGGTGATAGTTTGTCTTTCATTTTGACTTGGTGTGTCATTGTATGATAACATAGATATTCAATGAAGCGTAGATACCAAATTCAACTAAAAATGAAGAATTGACTTCCCACTGATAGGGGATATCGGGTAAAAGTACAAATTTCTGTTCAGGCGTTTTCATAACAAAGAGACAAATTAATGTCGTGCAGAAGTAGAAGTATGCTTAATTTGAAATATTGTAAACTTTACGAATACAACGTTCCTCCATATAATCTGCTTACAAGGTAGACTTTATTCTTTCACATTTGCATTCAACGAAAACAAGCATGAACGAACAGTAAATAATTGAAGTCTGTAGACCCAGCTATGAACAGGGGGACTGGTACGTAGATCGCTTATTAGAACAGCGGTCATATCAAATTCAAGTTTCCGCACACTGATCTTTAGATCAGTGTTTCCGTCCGTTGTTTGCGTCTTCATGATGAGTTACTATCCCAAAGATTGAAGGAGCTTGTCACGTGAGTGAGGGCGTTTCAGTTTCGCATTCTGGACGTCACAGCTCGTGCCAAGAAGCTGAGTTATCGATAAGCGCTCACTATAGACCTGATGCATTGACGTCACACGACGTCATTCCAGAGGACAATAAAGCACACCGTAAGCACGACGTATAGAATGTGCAAGCGCGCCATATCCTGAGTAGCAATGTATTATAAAAAAATCTGGTAAAATACAAATGTTTTGCAATTCTCATTTACGTCAAATTATCACGTGCATTTAATGTTTAAAGAAAATTTTGAGTCTACTAGGGCGGGAAAAAATTTTTCTTCTAAAAGACGGAGTGATACAATTTGTTTTATCACACAGATCGGTATCCCCTTAATCACAGTTTTTGATTGTCTCGATTGAAAATATATGGGGTACAGTGTAGAATGTTGAAGTAAGAAAAGCGGGTGTGAATTTATACTAAATATTGACATCACCCTTATTGGGGGTTTTAGCTAAAGAGGTACAAAAAGAGGTGCAAGGATGAAAATATAAAGAATATACCAAGAGCCTGATAACTTTAACTCATTTCAGTTGAGAGCGACATTCCATGTGGAAGTCTAAACCTAAATCGTCCCACCATCTTCATGTGAAGGTGTCGACACATGGAATGCTGGGTTTGACGAAGTACAAACTCAGGTTACCAAAGTTAATAGCACGAACGAAGATAGGTCAAAAAGTCTTTCGATATCATTACTGCTTAAGTGGCCCCCACGTGAGTCATGCTGTAGAGATGTCGACCATTCACATCCATTGGGACTGAATGAAGATAAAAAACTTAAATTGACAGTATTTAATATACTCTTACGGATCAGACATGGCTAATATCAGTGTAGCCTATCATACTTAGAGATGTGTCTTTGACTGCAGGAAATTTAAGATTTATTGATGAATGAATATATGATATGACCTCGTAAAGGTGTAAACTTTTCTTCGATGGAAGAAATTATTTGACTTCTTTTCTCTGTTTGCGGTGTAACTGAGCCTTCAGAACTTGTAACGGTGAAGTATACCTTAAATAATTCCCTGAAAGGAGATTGATATTTTAGTTCGAAACCTTCTGGTATGATCTTTGACGAGGTCAATTCACCACAGATGTTTTATTAGGATGTAGACCAAATAAAATCGGATCATGTCTGGCATAATACGCAAACAAAACACATACCGTAACTCAAGAAAAAATGTAACTTCGCCCTTTTTGACCTGTAATAAATTACACATGTTTGATATGGTATTGTTGCTGTAGGCATTGTCTCCTTTTAGAACCCACGCGAGTTTAAAAAGCGGTGAAATATGATGTATACAGGCAAAGATCTCCCACCTGACATTTTTCTGTAGGCCTATATCGGGAGATAATATGCTATCGACAACAGTCTGTAAGCCAGGGTATTCATTCTTGGAATACATCAGCGTATCCCCCTCCCCCACCTACAACACATAGCATAAATAAAATAAGCGATGCTGGTGGATGAATAATCGGTAATTGCCTCCTGTAGGAGTCGTTTGCGCCCTCGATGATAAGGAAAGGTTGCTACCTGCTCGCAATTAACGCACAGCTGATGCACTGGCCTAGTTAGTTGTGCCAGGAAGTTACTAGTGCCTCCTGCTAGTCGGAGAATTGGAAAGTTTCTTCGTAGATTGTCAAAGTATTTTCTACCACTGTAACCAACTTAGAAACGTGGTTCTTTTCTCCCGAAAGTGAAGTTGCCTACTCGGCACCAGAAATGATCCCAAAGTGGACGGCATTGGTCTTTGGCTTCCCTGGTTGGGGGATTGTTTCCCTTTATATTATGACCGGAAATGCCACCTCAAAGTGCCCTGCTTAAAAAAGAAAGACTGAAAGGGGATCTGAAGGGAAAGGAGGAGAAATGGGAAATGAAGAAACTGTGATGGGGCGGGGGGGGGGGGGGAAGGTGGTCGGAGGAATGGAGAATCTGAGATGTAACAATTCGTAGCTGTACCGGTGTTGTTGTTATATTCTTGGATTATTTATATATATTTATATCCAAAACAAACTTCAAATTATACTAAAACAAAGTTATACTAACTTATTGAAAGTCATACTAAAGCAAGTTCAAAGTATAAGCAAGAGATTAAAATACTCACGCCAAGCTAATTTTGTTGTTGAGCACAGAGAAAGTTGAACTTGTACCCCGGACTTAAATACTTACAATCTTTAAACTAATTAGTACGTATAGTGCCTTAATTGAGTTTCATGTCTATGAGCCAGCTAGATAATGCTGTAGAGTAGCCGCGGGAAGGTTCGGGGTCACCCTCACCCCCCTCCAAAAAGTGGGTTGAAAAAATGAACGAAAATAAGGTGAAGGGATAGAGACGTTGGAAATTAAAGATTTTAAGAAAATGTAAAAGTATGTTGGACATTAAATGTCTTGGCAGGGTCTATTCTTCGGGGCCCTTGCATGGCCCGTATACATAATTGTCTTGTATAATTACGTCTTAAGCTTGCCGTGAGGTGTATACAACCTCTCGCATCTTCATCTTCCCCACGCACAAATCCCTGCATCGTTAAAGCAACTGACCAATTATCTGGCTGGCTCTCTGCCTTACACTTGCACAAGTCTCAAGAAATTTTAAATTGTTTTATTTGTGGCCTGCTTAGTGCCTATCCAGTGGTGTCATTCTTATTCGCACAGTTATGAAAACATATACTCCAGTGCGCGGCCTTCGCCCCTCGTCCTCCCCCCTCGTTTCCCCTCGTTCGTGGATGTCTGGACTCCACCAGGCGACGTCTGGACCCCACACTCTCGACGCTCTTGTTGCTCATTTTAAGCTACGCACTTCCTTCGACAAAATCATGGTTTCGTACCCGATGTTCACCTGATAGTAAGAACGCCCTTTGCTCTTTGCCAAGGGACAGACCTTAGATGCGCCGTTGTCCCTCTCACTCTCATCCTTTTGACCTAGGAGTCTGACCGCGTCTTATCGCTAGATGGGAAACAAGTGGCGAAAATGACGTTTATCCTACCCCAGGAATACCATGCTAGATATTGGCGTATAGTTCCATTGTTAGATGAGGGAGCTACTCCTACAGCTCCTTGATAAATAATTCCTGTTTTACCGAGAACTTGCTTTTGCATTGTGCGACAGTGTGCTGTCACTGTAAACACCGTACTTCAACAACTTTTTCATTGCTCTGTTGCCTGCCTGGTCAACCCGTAGGAATATCGTTTATCTTTAATAACGATTGGTTATTTCTCTCACATCAACTGTCCCGTCGATGAGATTTAGACTGTACGGTGGCTGTCTATCTCAGCTGGGCCCGAGTTCCATTTAATAGATAGTCCTTGTTGTATTCATGCTAGTCCTCCATTCCCGATAGTCACACAAAAGATGCTAATTAGCCCTTCAAAATTACAAAATGGAGATTGTAATTTATTTTGTCTTTTGCGTTACTTGTTCGTCTTGTTAAATGCTGGGTGGTAAAAGAGTGCTTTTTGTATAATGAAAGTGTCATTTCAGTTGAGAAAATTGATCTCTTGTGGAAGTAGTGGACGAAAAGCTCCTTTTCTTTGACATCGTTTACTCTAACCATGGAGCCACTCCTAGCTAGTAGCTAATAGTATTGTACCTTTTAGTGGCAAACCATTTTCCGACTCTCAAGGTCGCGAATGACCGAATGGTCTACCTGGAGCTCCCTGGCTTCAAGGTTTTATCGCCTTCATCCAAACTCCTTAATGTATTCACTTGGACACGACAGTTGGAGACCTTCAAAGGTAGCATACTTCAAGTAATTTCAGTTTAGTACTGAAGCTGACCCTTCCATGAAATCGTTGCATCATAGTTTAACCAGTGAGATGCCACTCTAACGAATGACAGCTCCCTGGGTTCCCGTTGAAGGCCCTGAAATCAGAATAACTATGGTGATTCAAGAATTTGCCAAATTCGGTTAGCCCATGGGTGATTTTATATGGTTGTCGGCTTTTTGGTTATCACGGGCGGGGAGATGGCTGCTAAACAGTAGGTACTAGATATGGTCACCATCGATGGAAGACCCCGGAATGTACCGCACAACTTTATATACATTACATATCAATGGAGGCCCCCGGAATTTACCACACGACTGTACATATAAATGGAAGTACTTCCTCAGAAGTATACCTGTCAACTGTTGGCTTAAAGGGGATATGTCGCTCCCCCAAACCGAGGAGCTGTCCCTGCCCAAACGTATTTAGGAATGCTTTAGGTGGTTTGGTTTAAATTGAAGGAGGAGCTAGAAGTAGGCTTAATTGTTATACTGTCTAGTGTGAGATAAGCGAGACTTTAACAATATTACAGATAAAGTGACGCAAAAATGGAATTCCCCACTGAATTACATATGGATGCGAGGTTCTTTGTAAATTTCGCATTAACTTCAGGTATGAGAAGAACTTTTTGTTTTTCTTTTTTCGAAAAAAGTGGTGTCCTTCTGGTTTCTCTTAACACGGATTGCAAAATGGAAACCTCGTAATGAAAGATCCGTGCGTCTACAAGAAACAACAAAATGTTGTCGGTGACAAACGTGAGTTAATCCGTTGACATGGCACTTCCACAGAATTTTGAAAACATTTGAAGAACATTATCGTCAAGTTAGAAGGTCATGCGTATGCTAGTTTATGTCCACAATATGAGGCATCCCAATAGGTGTGCATGCCCGAGGCAGTTTGCCAGGTTTCATGTTCGCTTGTTAAGTATCTCTATACGTTGAGTTTTCAGGGGTTGAAACATATTTTCAAAAAGACTTTCCTCGGAGAACGATCTCATGTTTGAAACTATCAATTGCAACATTTAGAGTTTGTTCCATGTTTTCCTTCACTTCTCTGCCCACGTATTTTTAATTGTTTGCTCGTGAAAGTAGTGACGAAATTTCTTGATGGGTGAATGTTGCCAATATTTAGGTTCAGCAAACTAGCCTCAGTGCCTTAGATTAACTTAATTCTCCCTTTGTTGTTGTTGGACTCGATTTAAAAAGGGCTGGTGACAAGTCCAGGGTCACCCTTACCTTCAAAGCGACGATCACGTCGACTGGGCATTATTCGGTATCTAGTTTTAAGGTTATACCTATTTGGTTTACCGAGCAGGGATACTGTTGGAATTCACGAAACACTGGAAGCATAGCCTACATTGACCAGGGGAGATGGAAGACAAACCCTTTGTTATTCTTCGAGAGAAATGTCATATCTACATTGCATCAACAGAACATAGACAGAATATAACTTTTATCATAATTAACTAACCATACAGTCTCACCAATAACTCAGGACATTGTTTTCTTCGCCATAATAGTACGAGGTACAAGGGTTCCAAAATCTTGAAAGTTTTAAAGTTTGGGTGAGATAAATATATCATGAGCTACAAAGCAGGGACTTTCTTTCTGTGAGAACCTTATACCCTGATCAGCTGACCCTGAGCAACCAAGGTGGAACAGGTTACTCACCTGGCGCAGGAGTATCCGTGATCACGACGGCGGAGTCTGTTCTTTCCAGCCAGTCTAGAACGGGACTTTTCACGCCGGGTCGTTTGGTTGATCATGTTGAGTTGAGTTGTCCCTTGGGGACGTAGCACCTGAAGGGAGCAGAACTCCTTCGGGCGTATTTGTTTGGTTTTCGCCCCTTGGCTCTTCGCCAGGAAGTCGAGGGGACTTTTGAAAAAGCACCCTGATCAGCTGATACCCTCTTGTTTATTGATTATCGTTCTGTATATAAACCGTGGCATTAACGGTATTAAATATTCTGTATCACATGCGCAATATTTCCGTTTCGATTTGTATAATTTTCAAGCGGAAAATGTGTCTATTCTTGGTATCAAGTACGAAGAGAAGTTTGTGATCACACCGGAAGGTCAGTTTACGAGCACAAGTCACCCTTCTTCTGTCAAGACGACATATTCGGCCACCTTGTAATTCCGATTACGTCAGGAATAAGGCCGTCGCAGGCCCGTAGCCAAAGGGAGGAGGGGGAGACAAGGGGGAAGCCCCCTGAAAAAATATTTCGCCCCTAGAAAGTTTCAAGTTACCATTGACTTAACATTTTTCTACACTTGGCTCCCTGAAAAATGTTTCACCCCTGGAAGCCATTTCGCCCCCTTCAGTACATTTTCTGGTTACGGGCCTGGGCCGTCGGGACTAGGTTTCTAAAACCTTTTACTTTCTTGATTTTAACATTTTGAACGCACTTGTTTTGCCTTCCTTCAACACATTTAACAACTGGAAGGAAAACTTCAGACTGAAAATTAATGTTAGGGAACTACATCCCTGGTCCCAGTTTTAACAGCCCTGAAGAATGTTTCAGTCACTTTCCTAGTTTTCAGAATTCTTATTCAGTTCTTTGAACTACAGCAACATTAATTTGACGAAGTCTTTGTTGTTCTGAACTTCGATTTTGAAAGTTACAAGCCCAAATTTTTCATTTTTAGTATCATTCACTTTCAAATATATCAAGAAGTTGTCAAGTTGATTAAACAGGGATATTCGTTTTCAATATAAATGCAACATGCCGGAGGAGCATAAATAGATTGTCACATAGAAACAACATAAACATTGTAATTGTTGTTTTTTATTACCCCATGTTGGGTATAAAGTTGTAAGAAAAATATCCATGAAAAGGATCAACAAAGGCTACAGATATTTTGCAAATGTACCTTACTCGTGCTCCCAACCTCAAGTAACCTCCCGGCTACAACTTTTGGAAATAAATGGCGATAGAATGACCCCAGTAAGCTCGAGAGAATCGTCTGAAATTCCAGAGCCCTATTGTGGCTTGCTCCCTGCTGGGGTTTAATTTTGGTGAACCCAATTCCAAAACGATGCTGTCAAAGATGAACCACAAAAAGCCAGGTCTATCCTCAACCCCAATGACACATTTACAAAGCCGACCAAAATAAGACTAGCTTCCTTAAATTTACTCCTTTACGCCTTTGGAACAACCATGCATCAACGTCTCATATTGCGGTATTGTGTCCTACCACTTTGATTAAATAAAAGAACGAAGAAAATTTGATGAAGCATAGACCACTACGTACCGAAAAATCAGGCTGCGAACCTTTTCAGGTTTCACCTGGACTAAGCTGGTATTATTCTTCCCCTCTGCCCCAGTGCCGGATTTACGGCGGGCCCACCGGGGCTCAGGCTCCGGGCGCCCAAATTTAGAAGCCCCCGTATTTGGGTGTTCAAAAACATGGGGTATAAGATGCCTTACCGTCCGTCCGTCGATGGTCAACATGTAAAATGCGGACCTTTGCTCGGAACTCCACACTGAACAAAAGTGTCTGGAGTCTTTCCATAAATACATGGGGCCTATAAGGATGCATGGTCTTTGTTCTACGGCATTGCTAAACTTGCCACACACGTGACACCACAAACCGCATGAATTCAGTGTTCACAAATGTACATTATGTAAATGTACGTTCCCAAAACCATCTACTTCGATGACGTCATCAGTCAGTTTGCTAGAGACAAAGCAAGAAGAAAGCCCATTCCATGATGGGTTGAGCGTTCAACTAAAACAGAATTAAATGCATTTCCCTCACTAGGCACTTGGGAAGGGAAAGTTCGCGGGAATATATTTCGGAATATTGATTCCTGGAGGGGCATTGAGAAGAACAATAAAAGAAAATTGACATATTAATTGTAAAACAAGCCAGTTTCCGGATCATGAGATTTCAAAATTGAAAATGTTAAGATGCAAGTTGCAAGGCCTGGGAAGTGTCATTTCAAGCGATCTTTGAAGCATTCCCTGCCAAAATTTTCTTGCACGCTAGGCGCCAACCCATGTTGGACTGGTGCTCTGCTTAGGTAGTGGGCCTCATCGTGAAATTGCCCCATAACTATTCTGACCCCGGGCCTCCTACAAGCTAAATCCGGCCGTTTTCTGCCTGATGACCAAACTCTATCATTAAGGAGATTTTAGTTAATTTGTGATCTTATGGATAACTTATACTGTTATAGCCAAGCCTCAACAAAAAATTTCATCAGGCTTAAAATCCCCAGCCCCCTCACCGTACGAGCAAGTAATTAAGGTTGCAAAAGTTTCTCAACACCCGCTTACCATCTATACAACATCAACGGTCTCATTAGAAAGAGGTAAAGATGATGGCTCAGTTATATGAAATATACGGTCTCCTCTTGTCTTTACAGCTTCTCAAATTTTGCTTAGAATTCTCGTCACGGATACCACAGAAGATTTAAATGTTCCGGAGGCAGAGGTAATTGCTTTCGACCTATCACAGGACGGGAGACGTGTGATGTCATCCTTCACAGATAACAATGGGGTAGCAGTGATAGAAGTTCCTATGTTTGCCGATCTCATATTGACCGCGTCAAAAGAGTCCTTCGTCGACAATTCTGTGACGTATCAAACTGTTCCGGGTGGCAGTAAGCTCATTTTTCTTTACATGATTCGTTCATTTTGTAGTTTTATACCCAGACCTATTACAAATGAAAGGTCGTTTTCTGATAATTCAGGAGAAAATGAAGACAGTTTTGGTTTCAATTCACTGTCAACAAATCATTTGTAAGTAGATAAGAAAGTTCAGTTCAACTTGCACTTCAATTTTTCTTAACTTTTGCGATTTGCGATGCTATCAGTCGAAGGGCGTCTATAGCTTTCATGTTTTGTTTTTCTTTCCATATAGCAAACATCACGTAGCAGTGTAAAAAGAATCTCACACATTCAGATTTGTTAGTTTTTCATATTTAATATTAAATGGTAAGTTAACACGCCAAGAATCAAGAAAGCAAGAACAGGGGGCGCAATTGCGTAATATTTTCTAATGAAAGGTGATATTTGTATCGAAGTGATGTGAAATCTCCAGCAGGATTAAATGTGGTCTGAAATATAACTTGGTTGAAACTTAAGTAAAATGGGAGTCTATCAAAACGGAAATTCGCAGGAAGTAGATCATATAAATTTTGCAAATTCTGCACCGTGAATCGATGGATTCCGTTTGTTCAACACATCTGTAGTAATACACTAGCTTCGTGTACAATATTGTCTCATAGGCTGAAAATCTAGGTGAGATATACATTTCAGCCTTACATACTTGAACAAACCTTTCAGCGGCTTTTAATCTTATTGGCGAAACGAAGCAGTCTTGGTGATAAATTATTCGTTTGTTTGTTGGTTCAAGAAGCTTGTTCCTTCTGAACCCAGACAAAAAATGATCGATGTTTGTGCGGGTAGTTGTTAACAACAACCCCCTGGTATACGAATAGAAGTAAAACTAACATACCTTTTCCATAAGTGACGTTTGGTGAAACTATATACAATACACTTTACAACAGTTATATAGATCAAGAAGGCGAGCACATAATATATATTTCTGGCTACTTAGGTTTCGAATAATTTAACAGGAAGCTCTCAGACATAATGTAAGCAATCACTGTAATGTTAACTCATCTCACATAAAAGTGATAACAACTGCATCGTTGAAAACTCATGTTAAGCTCATCTCGGAGGCAAATGTTGCTTAATAACGCTACATTGTATCCTTTGTTAAATAGATCCGTTCCTGGAGATTGGTATTACCAGAGTTACTGACTCGGATGAAATAAGTGGTACCTACAATCCACAGGAGGAAGCTTCATTCAGGTTTACAAGATCCGCCGACAACAGTTTCCTTGGGGCTATCAATATACCGAGAGGTACATATTAATCATCTAAGTCCATTACCTGTTTATAAAGAAGTAGTGAAGGGTTGAACAGGTTTTTAATTATGGAAAATTAAGAAAATTGGAAAAATAGTTGAGAAGTATTAGATCACCGGTAATATTCAGTCATGCTATAAAAAGTTTTTCACTGTGGAAATGGTGAATCTTGTAGCCTCCTCGTTTGAATACTGGATGCTTGCAAGAATTGGGTGCATTTATCAAGATTTGACTCTTATTGTAATTCAAGACGTACTCGTACTTTTCTACTGGTTATCAGGATGTAAGGTTACCAGAATACTCCATCTTACGGTTGAAGGAAATCAAGACATTCCGAGGACAAATCAGAATTGAAGAGTCTCTCTTGACGTGTTGAGCCTGCATGATATCATATCCAAATGCGATAATCAGTTTCATCATATACGTTATGAAAACTTGGAATGTTTAATGTAACAATGACAAACCTTTTGAAAGAAATCTTTGTCAGTTGTTAGGATCTCAAACAGCTTTGCATTAAGCGTTAAAACAAATGCTAGGGACCAAATTTACTAGGGCGGGTCCGCCCTGGAGACTTCGAGTACCCCAGACTTCTAGACACTTAAACTGCCCAGTCGAGCAAAAAAGAAGGGGCTAATCTGCAAATGCATTATCTGAAACTTCATTTTGATAACCATGTATAAGCTGTCCAAGAACTTTGAATTTCCGCCCGGTCTCTCTAAGTATTTTGTAGACCCCTGATTTTGGTTGTAATCTGGTTTTCCCTTATCTTGCAAGGTTCAAAGTAAAATACCATTACCGCCCCTCAACGATTGCATGTATAGCAGACCTGACGGTCATGTTGCATTCTGAAAGTGTTATTGCGTCATTCACAGTTTTCATAATCTTACCAAATAATTCAGTGCAACGTCCAATATTGTAACTAATGGTCGAGTGTTGGTCGATTTGTTCTTCAAGCTTAAGGGTGGATGAAAGGATATTTTTGTTTCGAATAGGTATTTTTTTATTAAAGTTATTTAAATGGGACTTCCATGCACTGCCCCGAGAAAGATATTCGCACAGAAGTATCTGGTAAAGTGTTTCCCTTAGTTACGGACAGAAAATGACCACAACTACATACATTCGACTACGAATATAAAGAAATCGATCCAAACTTCGCCTTAGCATACACTGGAAGGTGGTTTCAATAATCCACTATTTGTAACTTTACTCAGTGGGACCGTAATTAAGCTAAAAAGGATACCGTACATTGTGTTGTTATGTTTCTCCCAATTTACAGGTGGTCTAGATGTGGCCCCAGGTACCGACGAGAAAGCATTCATGATTGTACCCGATGCTGGTAATGCAACAGAATTAGGTCTAGCCCCCGTTCTGCAAGCTGACCCATCTTCAGTCCCCATCCAACCCTCGCAGCTGGGTCAAGAAGGTAAACTTGTAAATATTGTTAGGTCATTAGCTAACACAAATGGGAAATCGTCTTTCTTTCCCTGTAATTAGGAGGAATATTTAAGGAAGTGTTAGAATTTTATATATTGTCCATACAAAAAGGTTGTTAAGCAATCTGCGGGAGGCAAAGCCTTTTAGCTTTTCCATTGGGCGTTTTAAGGGACTGCGACTAAACAAACCCCAATTCAAAGAAATTGTGATTTTGTTTATTGCAAACTTGTAGAGTTAGTTAGTTAGTTAGATGAGGTTTAACGGCCCAGTTTCCAACCAATTGGTTCAAGTCGTTCAAGTCGAGCCGGCCACGGCCTTTTTTCCAGTTGTGGCTCACTGGCTTGTTTTCCCTTACTCCATTGCTTAT
>WURT03294635.1:0-25025 GCA_009936505.3 Holothuria glaberrima
CCCATACTAACCAAGATGGCGGAAACAACAAAAATGGCCGCCAGTAGAACTATCATAATTTATAAAAATAATAAGAGGAATAATCGTTAAAAATACTTTTGACACAGTTGCACTTAATATCTGTAGTTAACAAACCTCCTGAAGACCCCCCCCCCCACTCCCTTTTTTTGGCTTCTTTACCGTCTCCTTTTCCGACAAATTTTTTTGCAAAAATACGTGCGTGGAGTCAACAAAAACATTCTTGGATTATTACGAAAACTTTCCTTTCCTTCACTGTGCATTATAAAAGAGCATCTAAGGCTGGCAGTTACCTGGAAGCTCTGGATCAACTGATAAATTCTGTAAAAAAGACATGATGCTTATTACCTGCCATCCAAATGATAATATAGAGTATGACGCCAAGCACTTTACAACTATCCCATTTTTACTAATTTTGAACGAAAATCCAGATGAATGGCTTCTAGCAATAGGGAATGGGCAGGAGTTGGAGAATAGGTGCAGGAAGGCGATATTAGACCTCCCTGATGGGTATAGAGAAAGGAATGAAGGACTAAAAAGCGCCTTTCAGAATGCTTTTTGTCGTAAGTGTATTAACAATCAACATCTATACCGATAATGCCTGCGCGCAAAGCGCTCGGTAATTTTTTTTTTTTTTGAAAAATGTATAACGGAAAATACGTACTTTCAACCTTCCTTATTATGCTACAAATTAGATCGAAAGTACCCATATTGATGCGAGGCCTCTACAGATGTTTAGAGATGTATCCCTGTTTTTCGGAAAGTGTAGTGATCAGAACAGTTCCATGTATAATTACCTTAACAATGGTAATAAGATGAAGCGCAAACCGTGACGCATGCGCTCGAAGCGCGCTGAAATTTTTCAATTAATAAGATGTCAAAGAATAGTTTTAATTCCATTGTACGTGAAGAAAATTATGTTTGGTATTATTCTCATTTGACCTAGTTGGCAAATACATACAAAGTTGACATAGGCTCAGTCGGAAAAATATGGTAGACTGAGAAATCAGAAATTTGCAACTGGTATTTCAGATTTTCCGACAATTGTCGCTCTAAAGAAGGTTGGGGGTGAGACACCCCCATACCCCGGTCACGACGGCCCTGCCTACAACAGAAACGCATTGAGTATAGAACCTAAAGCACTTTAACGCTTCATGCCTGTCTGTTGTACTGTGCACGTGACTATGTAGGTGCTTCCAACATCCCCAGAATTAATTTCCTGTAATGAGCCCTACAATTTCCTGAATATCAATGGCATGGGAAAATGAGTTTGCCAATATTTAAACTTCACGCGCATCTATGTGTTGCATTATGTGAAGGACGTGTCTTATTGGGAGATATACCGGTATATAGCCTGATCCACAGCTATCGTTTTAATAGATATGGTCTAATTTGGCTGTGAGTCCTTTCCCTTCAGTACAATTCCCACATCAATTATCGTTTAGTCTGATTTTAAACTTAAAAAACTGTAAACAAAATTTTGTTGCATTTTTTCTACCCGTATCCAGTAAATATCAGGGTTATTAAACAGCTTCAGTCTCATAGGCTTAGATTCGTTTATTTTAAATACCGGTGCCTTAAAGTTTGTAAGGATAGCTTTGCGTTCCTGAACTGCTGAATCCCCGCCGAGGATCCAATCACTACACACGGATCTGTAAGTGGTGATACCTCCAAAAGGAGTCTACTTATACGAAATTTTCTTTAACACTTAATATACCAGAATGTTCTGCTCAATTCGATGATGCACCAAGGCTTGCCTCCGCGGGCACTACAGCCACCTTTTTCATTATTGCTGAAGAAAATGCAGGAAAAATATATTTGTCATAATTATATTTTTAAGGCACCCAAACCCAACGAGTCAATTCAAGGGCTTCCTTTTCCAAATTTTCCCGGGTAGACCGGATCTGCAGCCGTAGGTGTACATGCGAAGCTCAAATACGAAGGCTTCCACTCAGTGGAGGGTAGTTGTCTCAACATCAATTCCTGTTCGGCATAATGAGTGTATTTTCTTTTAAGGCCCAAAGTAAACCTTAACATGAAAGGTCGTCCCCCTCCCCCTTTCAACCATTAAACAGTTATTGCAAGTAAGGCTAACAAACATGGTCAATGTGATTTCTTTTGTGGTCTGATCAATGCACACCCAGTGTCTTTTGGAGGTATATAAATGCTTCATTCTAATCTTCACAATTTTGTAAGTACACCAGCTCCCGGGGGCTTCGCCTCCTGTAACCCCAATGGAGTGATATCCCCCACCCCTTGGCCCCAAAGCCTACTTGGGAGTGCTTCGAATCAACACGACGAATTCAGCGACGCTCAGTCTTTCAATTTTGTTGCACCTGCGCTAGAACGTTGTGCCTTTTAAAGTGTCCCCTCTTCGAAAAGTTTAGTAACGCCATTGCCCCTACGGAACCCAAAGAACCTTGGGAGCGCGGTACTTTCCGATTTGAAGTGGGTTTAGGGGCCACCACATGGCCCTTGGTGGGGTCTTCCGTGAGGGACTTGAGGACCCGGAATGGTCTGATCTGTTCTCATAATTATAAGCGTTAGAATAAAATAAAACATTAATTTTCCAAAGTCCCTTCGAATCTCTGGCGAAGAGCCAAGGGGCAAACTAAACGTGACTCCCGAAGGAGTTCTGCTCCCCAAATAAGCTACGTCCCCGAAAAAGGACAACAAACTTAACTGACCAACCTCTCGACCTCCAGACCTCTACATCAAGGGTCTGTCATGCGTCGTACCGTTCTTGACTGGCTGAAAAAAAGAAACAAATACTTCACATAATCTTAGCCATAAGGTCGAGAATAGAATTAAGCATTGAACTGTCTTCAAAGGAAGTAAGATACAATGTGCACCAAACTGACCAACAAAATTACGATTTGAACAGTTTATTCTATCAAAGCTTTAAGTATTCCGTGTGAATCGAAAATACGAGAAACTATAAGGTCTTATGTTTTTGTTTATTTTTCAGTACAGTAACTGTGGTGTTCATGGATGAAATGTGTTATTTAGAAGCTGAAAATGACAGTGTAGTTCCCCTGGACGGAAGTCCGTAACAACGTTCAGTCCCCCAGTCTTAAACAGCTTCCGAGCTCCCTTGTAATACCATATATTCTATTTAGAGTCCAAAACTAAGTATACATCTCTCCAGAAATCTTAATTAATGTGCTGTTTTGATTGTGAATGGCGCAGTTTAACAAAACGAAACAAAGAGTCAATTTATGAAATTGCAAATGTCATCTCAACCAACTTTGTATATATTTTGTGGATTTTAGTAATAAATTTTTTCAAACTCAAAAGCACATATGGGTTAAAACGACCTTTTTTAGGTTATTCGACATTTCACCTTTTACCTTCGTAACCTTCGTTACCGTCATGCAGTATTTATGGTCAGCTACCTTACCAACTAGTTGCTAGTACTTGTTCTTCTGATTTAGGAGTTGAATAGCTAACTTTTTTACACAATTTAGGGCTACTGATCTTTGACCTACATCTGACCTTTAACCAGACAATTAGCAAGTAAATAGTGTAAAGTCAGGTTAGGTTCATGTTTTTTATTCAAATTGCGATAGTCATGTTGTTGCCGTAATGTTTTGTTATGTAATTTTTTCCCCTTTTCCCCTTCTTTCTCCGTTCTGCTGTTCAGTGTTTTCGTGAGTCTTCCTCGAGGAAGCTGAGTTATGAGCATGTTGGTAACAGCCGTGTCCTGTTTTCTCTTTTTACTGTACTATACGAAGCCCGACAAGAAGAAAATTCCTGGCATTTTATGGTATTTATTAATGTTTTCCTTCATGTAAGATTGCAAAATTAAGCTATTGAAAATTTTCTTACAAACAATTTCTCTGCATGGTTTCGCTTTCTTTGATCATCTTTCACTACTTGTATTATTTTTTAAGCTCTGGAAAAAGTGGGGAGGCAAGTGCCCCCTTTGCCCTTAGCGTAATTCTGCCTTTAGCAGTTTTAAAACCGTAGTCTTTATTCATTATATAGTGTAAACTTGTATATCCAACATACAGTGAGTTCACGGCTTAAGAAATAATTTTTTGCAAGTGTAAAATGTATACTTAAAATTAGTGTAAAGTTTACGTAATTAATATCCTGCGATGTAAAATTACATAATTTTTTTCAAACTCCGCTGTCAATTAAAGATACTCGGTATTTCCAGACTTTTCTATATGTGTAATTCTTATGTCAGCTCATCTACAGTACAGGGAGGTTAACAATTCTGTTAAGAAAACCTTCTCTATCAATGCTGACTCCGGAGGTCAACTTTCTTTCTTTGAAGAGCGTCATATGAAAATTTGCCCATTTATTTTACATTGCCAGTCGTTTCAGTCGCAAATTAATTTGCGCCTTTGTGGCGCGTTGTGCCCCTTTTAAAAACACCACATTGTCATTCCTTGCTTTATTTTGAGCACGAATACACCAACTTAAAGTTGCGAAATCATAATCCGCAAATTAATGAAAAATCAACAGCAACATATAGCCTCATAGTTCTTTTCCGCATTTGCAAATAGCATGGGCTTTTCTTTTATTACAAGGATCTTTAAACTTTGTCACGAAAACAGTCGTTTCAAGCGTTAAAACATTGGCTTTCGGCAACTTGCTACACAACAAACCATTGTTCACGATAATCGTATTGTAAGCCTAATAGAGTCGTTGACAAAATTAGCTAGGACAGGAAATAGCAGTTATAAGTATTAGACGAAAGAAATGGAGGTTCTGAAGTCCTATCATCTGTCATTAAATGATTATCTCCTCATTCTTAAGCCGATCAAACAAGATAAGAATAAATTACATTTTAAGTTGGCCGACCTCCTGTCAAAGTAACACCTCCCTGTTCCCAGTCAAACATAACTTGAATTGTTTTTTTTATAACCTTTGAGCTTGAAAGGTCAGGGACTGAACCATGTTATGGGTGAAAAATTTGAAGGAGCTCCTTTCTAAAATTGCCTTCTGTTTACAATTTTTACTACCGGTGTGTCACTCACAAGAAACCGTCTGCCCTTCTCATACAATTTTAAAATGAGCATCGATCTTAATTGTTTTTAACTTTGTTAGAAATTTGAGCGCTTACACTCTCCAGAGTTTTGGTTTTACTATCACCCTTTCCACCTCCCACAGCCTCATATACAGAACAAGTCCTGCACTATGTGTAGCACTGCCTGTGGTTTTAACATTATTGACATTGCTAAGCCACACAACAAACTAATGAAACGTTATTTAGGGAATGTTGCCAAATCGTCATTAATCGCGACTTCTTGTCGATGACGAGTTTTACAGAGTAAAAGAATTACATTGAAATCAGAATAAAAATTTCTAGTCGACCTAGGTCAACTAATGTGGCGTCTCTACACCACAGTGTTAACAATGTTTGTGTACATTTCGAGACGATTGTTGGGCGAGGCTCAACGCTGCATACGTTAGCTGTTGTAAGAAGCAAGCGTTCTGTGTTTCTCTGTTATGGATTAACCGACTAACATTAAACACTGTTAATCTGTTACTACGTAAGTGGATAATATAAAGAAGTTAACATTTGCTTGAATTTTGTGGTATATATGATAAAGCAAACCGTGAAACAAATATGTCGTCCGAGGAAGAAGCAGAAATAAACTCTAGGAATTTTTCCGTTGTTGATTATATTGTATTTGGTAGCTTGTTGGCAATATCCGCTGGTATTGGTATCTATCATGCTTTAACTGGTGGCAGACAAAGCACAACCAAGGAATTTCTCCTCGCTGATAAGAATATGAATGCTTTCCCTGTGGCGATGTCGCTGGTTGCTAGCTTCATCTCAGCCATTACATTTCTTGGGACGCCTGCGGAAAATTATCTCCATGGTTCCATGTTTTGGCTTTTTGGGTTTGCCTATATTTTTACCGGCATCTTCACCATTCGTGTATATATGCCAGTGTTCTTCAAAATGGAAATAACAAGTGCATACGAGGTGAGTCATGTGGAGAAGTAATTTGTACTTGTTAATTTACGCAGTTAGATCTCGGTTGAGGCATGGAAGCACTGACTACCTCGGAACTTCCATGGTTGAGGTTAGTCGGTTTCAAAGTGCTTCAGGTTAATGGTTCCTTTTTAGCCTATTAATTATACAGTTTTGATTTTTGGCGTGTATTTGAAGTCATCCGTACGTGGCCGTGGCTTCAAAAAAGATTAGGCTAAACACATATTTTTAGAACGCCCTTTGTAGTTAAGTTTAGGTTTTCAAGTAATAGCACTCCTTGGCCTGAATTTAAGCTTAACCACATACTCTCGTTCATTCAGTGTACGCTAGGGCCCTGATAGACTACCAGCTGTACCACTCCTTCTATACGACTGGTGCTACTACTCATAGTTCTACTAGTCATAGTAAATAGTTCTACTACTCATAGTAAACAGTACTACGGTAGTGCTAGTTGGCTACTTGTACATTCGTTAAGTTGTACACTACAAATACAATTATGCTGGTGTATCAGGTGTATAGTCGTTCGCGTTGTCCCCAGAGTGTCCCTGTTCATGATCCTTTAACCCTTGCGAATGATCTGTTCTACACTGTCAGGTCTACTCAGTATCTTATCATACATGTGTAATATTTGTATATACAACTCGTCCACACATCATTCATCCTGTCCACGTTCTCCTCGTACAGTCATAATTTGTGCAGACCTGCGTGTCTCGGGTTCAATATAATATAAAGGATAAGCATACCGAATATTGAGACTGATTCCGTGACATGCTTTACAAAGTCGGTATTGGGGCTGCTGTAGCTAGGTTGCATAACTGACCGGTACGATCTTTCGGTGGGATATCTAGCAGGTGGATGCACCCATGCAGAACTGAGGGATACCACCAATCTGAGAGAGATACCAGTAGCAAAGCTAGATGTGGGAGGGGCCAGGAGGAGGAGGAGGAGGAGGAGGGGATGATTACCCTCTAACAACTTGAAGTTTTCAAAAGGGTCCGTCCTCCTGAAACTTTTGCCACTTTCAGTTCATTAAAATTTCTTCCAATCCATGGTCTTCTATTTGCAGGACTGACCCCTTCATACCTGAGGGTACTTTTTGACCAACACCCCTAAAATGAGGTTTTTACAAGTATCTACAAGTTAAGTCTAGGCCGCTATGCGACACATTTGATCAGAGAGTCAGGTATATATCAGCCAGCTTTAAGTGGGAGAAATGCAGTTTCCCCAATGTAAATTAACACATTGGTATCCTTACGCATGCATGGCCCTTTTTCATAATGCCATGTGAGTGTGACAATATTTTCGTGACCGAATTGTTTATTACTGAACAGGCCCGTAGCCAGACAAGGTACTGAAGGGGGCGAAATGGCTTTCAGGGAACGAATTTTTTTCAGGGGGCCAAATGTGTAAAAATGTATTAAGTCAATGGCAACTTGAAAACTTTCTAGGGGGAAATTTTCAAGGGGAGGGGGGGACTTCTCCCCTTGCCCCCATTGACTATGAGCCTGTTTTTGAATTGTTTATTTACTGTGGAAAAGTCCTTGGTATAGTGTTTTATGATCTGAATCATCATGAAACTTGAACGAAGAAGAGATTTGCAAGAACTGACGCAGTTTAATTTAAACTAAGGTTAAGATGACTGCGTGTACCCTTTGTTGTTCAGACATTTGAACGTGGCACGGGTTAGAACTGCAGGGCTGTATCTGAATTCACCTAACCCAATTCCGAGCCAATTCCATGTCCGAGCCAATTCTGATTCCAGAGGCCACCATTCTTGAATTTCCGGACAACTTCCGAGTCCAGTATATTTCGATTCCAAGCCAATTTTGTGGCCATTTGAAAGTATAGCACTTTCCAAGATGCATGGGTAGTACTTTTTAAGTGTAGTTAAGAAATGGTCATTTTTAGGAGTCAATTTCATAGTTTGGCCCAACATTTAACCTATATGTTGATCGTACATGACCATTCCATGCAAGGGCGGCAATTTTTTTCTCAATATGGGGGAAGGGGGCTTGAAGGCATTTCAAATAATTTACTGTATGAAAAATCAAAGTCGATGGACGATTTCTGAAATATTTGAGGACATGTCTCCCTGTGCCCCGGGAACTCCACCCATGATTCCATGCATTAAACTGTTCACCATTATCAATGTAGCCTGAAGTGACATTAATGTAACTCTTATATTATTGTCCTCGGCTGGGATCGGATCCGAGTCCTGGTCTAGCTAAGCCTACTCCAGGCAATTCCGATTCCGGGACCTCCCATCCCGAGCTTATTCCGAGTCGAGTAACAACAGACTCGAGCCCGAAATTGAATCCGGGTCAATTTGCCTGCAGAACTGTTCCAGGCCTTTGGTTCCCCAGATGTTTCGAAAATTTGAAAACATGTTAGTCTTCCCCATCGATCACTCTAGTCGAAAGAGGAAGGCAATCTTCCGGTGGGCCATCATCCAGTAGGCCAATTACCCTCATAGCAGGTGTTGAATATGTACGCCTCTTCACGTACATACTCTAACGTTGGTATTGCAAATGCAGTCAGTGTGAGTGCAGGGAGCAATAGGCCTACACGTCCGACGGGTGGGCAGGTCGGCCAATTGTTTGTTGACTGACTAAACTTTTCATGGTCATTGGTTGGCTGACTCAGACTTCCTGACAAGGCCTTTCAATGACGCCTTAGCTATAACCTAATGAATTCAACTTACTACAGTATATGGTAGAAATAAAGTTCATTTGAAATATCCGAAAAGCCATTATTTTCGGAGAAATCATTTCTAACATTCGTCAGGAATGCAGAAAATAATGTAGCAGGCTAAAGGCTGGAAACCTCCAAGTTTCCATGCGCTGTAAAGCCATATTAACCATATATGGTAACCACTTGCCCTTCCGGACCATCACGGACATTGCTCTGAGTTGGACAGTGTTCAACTAAGTTCATAGCTAAGTAATGCATATGGCGCTATACTGAATCATGAATGGGCCTCAACTAGACGGCAGTGGTAGTTCGTTTATTTCGTTTTCGTTACCTTGATGTTAAGGCATAGACAAGTAGCTTCAGACAGTCTGAGTCGATAAACATGAAACTCATGCAAATACTGAACAATCACAGAAACTGTAACTATTAAAGTCAACACAATCAAGTAGATCGGCTTCCTGGAATGTAAAAGCTATTAAAGTACATGTGCTTTACAATGTTCTGATGTTTGAAATGGGTCTCGGCTTCTTTGGCTGATAAGAATATCCACCCTTCGTCACAACATTGTAGACCTACATACTTATTTTGCGTTATAAGCTGTTATGTCTTCTTCAAATGTCACAGCCCAAAAAGTACACTAGCCTCAATAAACGGGTCAATGAATGTTTTCAAGGCATTTTGTGTACCAGCCTATTTTAAATTGCTTCGAGAATGTCTTGAACGCAGTATATACGTCTAATATCGATGAGTGGGTGTTATCAAGCAGTTAAGCGTTCACTGCGTGTTCACTGTGTATTTCTGCCGTTCTGAGTAGCCTACAATGTATGTAATAGGCCTACTGTAGTTCTTTTGTACAAGTAAGAATAACGCAAGTCGTGATAGAGTTACAGCAGTACCCTGTTCGCAGAGGTTCAGTTCGTGTCAAAGGTAAAAATGCCATCACTCCACCGGATGGATTTCTTGCTACTGTACTTGTCTCAAAGCCTGAATCCTACGAGATCTTGCAAACAAGAGGGCAGTTTCACTCTATAATAGACACTTCCCTATATTATGTTTCCCTATAGCACGTTGTTTCTAAAAACCTCTTTACTAGATTGCATGTGAAGTTTAAAGATCATGACGAGGACTTTGGGAGATGTCTTTGAAGAAAGTAAACTACAGACAAAAAATCTATGCAAGGGTATTATGATACATCTGCATGAGAAGAAATTGTTTGGAAACATTTCTTTCATGACTGTTTCGTCACTTCTTGACTAGCTGCAGTATGCCTTTCGGGGAAATCAAAATATGTTAGCTAGAGCTGACAATACAAAAGAGAATTGTTGAACCTATGGATAAAAGTTTTCATTTCCAGGCGGCTTAGAAGCAGAATCGAGAGAAGAGAGCATGTCAAGATGGTGCCACGACACCAAGAATGTCGCTAGAGGTACTTTGAGGTGTGAGGAAGCCCCTTTAGCGGTACAATTGCCGACAGTGTAGGAAATCAGAGTGCAGCAGTCAGTTTTCAACTTTATAGCCTAAGTTAGAACCTCAACAAGGTGCATTCGAACATTCATTGAAATGTAAAACAAAATTATAATAATAAAAAAAAAATAACTGTTACGACAACGATCACGACAAAACAGGTGGAAAAAATCAGGAATCCGGGATGCCCCTTGCAGGGAAATTTTGGTATTTGAAGGGAAATACGGGTAGTTGGAGGGAACTTTTACTACTTTTGAGCATGAAAACATGTAAATGTTGTAGGAATTATTTTGACTTGCTCGCCGAGAATAAGAATTTTTCCCAGCCCTGACGACAACTACCAAGACACGTACACGAACAACGGCAGCGGCAACGATAACTATAACGATAATGATAATAATGATGAGGATAATGCAAACAATAAAGAAAAGGACAACGACAATAACAATGACAGTATAATGATGATAGTTATAATATGAATAATAAAAACAAAAACAGAAAGTTTTCATTTTCGACAGTAGAAAAACTGCGTGCTTCGCGCCTATAGTGGTTTGGAAACCGTTTGTTTTCAATGTGCTGTTATATGTACCGAAAGTGAACTTAGTTGGACATAGATGAGAGTTACTGTATATGTGCAGCTCCCCGATGTGTGTATGTCCAAAAATCCGTAGTGAAAACAGTACTGCGTTTAACATTTAAAATATCATTACATGAGTTACCATATAAGCTTTAATCGATTTGAAATATCAACGACCGACCGTTTTGTAGTTTGTCCATACAACCTTCTAGCCGATAATTTATATATTTAGTTGCAGTGGCGAATTTTAGGGGTATAAACTCCGATTTGGTGCCTCGTTTGACTTTCCATCTACATATTAGTGCCCCAAGAAAGATAGATGTACTAGAACTATAGTTACTAATTTGCCATTTTTTTTTAATTTTGTTACATGGTGGAGTTTGAGATGTAAAACTTCTCCAGTTACTGTTTGGAAAATTTGTGATTTCAGAGTGCGATTTACATCATGGCTGCTGCCAGGGAAAACTAGCCACCTACAAATGTATGTTTTACAATGCGTTTTTCTGTATGTCAAAAGGCCAAATTTTATGACCTCAGCCCAAGTTATGGTAAGGTCAGCGTTGGTCCCATACGCCTTGAGCTACCTCTTTTAGAAACTGGCCCACGTATTAAAATTCCCGTATTCGACATTAACTAGGTTATTACTTTTGTAGTAAGAGGAGTAGGCTTGCTTTGTGGAGAACTGGAAGCATTGCCAGAGACTACGAATGTACCAACAAAACCACAAATATGTACCGGAACGTCTTTTGAGAACAAAGGTGGGCTTTAAGGTGGTTTGTCCGAATCTGTTTTGGAAAAAAACTAACTTTATGGGTGAACGAGTACAGAGTGTAACAGACAAATGTATGACTTTAATACCCCTTCAGTTTTGAAGTTAATTCCCTATCCTCCCAATCTTTACACCCTAGGAACGTTTTTGACGACTCAGTGTTTCATTCAAAATCACCCAACCCAGTTCAGAGCCTGAAGGGCCGTCACGTGTGCTCAGGGAGAACAGTCGCTTTAAGTGTAAGTGGATTAATCAATAGCGGGCCGTACTCCTCTCTACTAATTTCAACATCTCTGCCAGCTACTCCATCAATTTCCTTTACTATACTTGCTAAACCAACTTAAGTCGCAGTATTCTACCAATAAATAGGGAATAAATGAAGAAGCGTAAGGAAGCTCAATAATTGCTGTCTGCCTTTCTTCATTGAACATTTTATCATAGGGTCACTACTAAGCTAAGAAGTCCCTTCACTTGGACTACTGCTTGCTAGGGTGGACGCATTTGATCAACTACCTCGGACGGAAATGGTATTTTCATGGTTATAAAACGACGCGATTCCATATCAAGTATAAATTGTACGCCTCCCAAAAACTTACAAAGCTGTTTTCATGAGTATTAAGTACGTGTTGTATCCTTCAGTACTGTATATCTTGCCTGGGCTACCCTCGAGACGATGGCTCCCATTTCTCGGGAGCAGCAATCGGATGCCCTCTAGATGGCGAATCCGGAGTCGCACTAGAGCAGGGACAAATCCCTGATCAGAGGTTCCGTGTTTTGAGAGACTCCACATACATATGCTCATCTGCTCCGAGGAAATCGCGGCAAAAACAGGGTTTTTGTTAAATTGTGATAATGATGTGTGCGCCAATAAGGTGTGTGACATAAGACGATACATTTAAACAATTGCCCTGCTTCTCAAGCAGTCAAGATTTGTATCTGATACAGGTTGACCAATGCATCTCTTCCGCATTCTGACGTTTGTGGTAGTTACAGTCGACCTTCATTTCGGTGGCCCTTAAAAAGAGATGAATTTCCCAGATTTTATTGAACAGCTAGTGCAATCGATCATTTGGGAACACTGTTTGGTTTGGCAGCCTTGGGTCAATCGTTTTCAAGCAGCAGAACGACTTTCCGCGTTGACGGTGGTCACGCTTAGATATCGGGATCGTGTCATCTAACTGTAACCTTAACCTACATACCTTGTAACCTTAACCGACCTACCTTCAGACTTTGTTTCTCCTTTATCTCACGTTAGCTTAGACATGTTAAATCTGAGTGATCCCGCAATGAGAAAAGTCATCCATCAAAAATGGTAAGAGTGAGTATAATTGGAGGTTGTGAGGGAATGGTACTGTAACGATGATGTCATGCTACGTGGACGAATTATTGAGCAATATTGTGATTGTGACATCATTTGGAATCACATCCAAACATAATTTCTCTATGCTCAGACGATATTCTAAAGTCATCAGTTTATCGTAAAATGCTCTTCATTCCGTCACGAGACAGGATACCAAAACTGCCACACAGATACGACGTATTGGACAAGTTTGTGGAGGTGAGTCTTACTTCTTTTAGTCGTGTAACTATTGTATATATGTAGCCTTATTCCATGTGAACGATCAATGTGGACTATGTCCGCACTAAAGTATCGCACCTACAAGCAACTTTTCTTCTTTTTCTGCTGTACAGATTGCTTTCATGCGTTCACTTTGTCCAAAAGAATTTTAATTGAAACATCACTTAAAACAACATTTAGCTAGTGTCCACATCAAGGACAGAAGACATGTGTCTCAAACATGTCAGAAGGTGTTTTCGAGGCGAGATTAACCTACCGCGACACCAACACAAAAACGAAGGGAGAGAACGGGGTCATACTTGCAATTTGTGTGATAAGTTGTTCTTTCGCAATGATAATAAAGACAGGCACATGGAGACTCACGTTAAAAACAAACCCCAAACAGATTGTGTTAGAGAGGGTACAGGAACTCAGTAGCGGCCTACATATTAATGGTATCTAGAGTTGCCTACGGATGGTTACGTGAAATCTGTGAAGGATGGGAGACGGGCTAGCATCTCCAAGGGATCCACTGTGGTTAAGCTTTGTGTCAACGGAGAACTAGATACTGGCCAGTTTGATATGTTTCATCATTTTTTTTGAAAGACGAGTGGGCCATCGATGCAACAGAGGATTATGTGTATAACTTCGTCGATATCTCTACCCTAAAGACCTGGTTAAAGAACTTCGAAAAGGTTAGATGCAGTCACCTAAACGGACATGGGATGCACTAAAGGAAAATACCTTGAATATACCATTCGAACTCGTCTAGAAGAGACACTCATACTTCGGTGGATGGGAAAAGTCAATGATCATGCTGCAGAGTGACATTATGATGTATAGCATGTTCTATGCAGTTTATAGAGAATTCTATTGAATAAAGGAAATGAAGAATTACACGGTAAATATCTTTGTTTGTGTTTTCATTTCCGCTGATTTATTTGTTCCAGCACCTTCACCATCCCCATTCCCCGATTTCGTAGCAATGCACCCTTATCAGTATTTTGTTGTCACGACGCAGTCGTGTCTGAGCATTAAAGAGCACCTGTCTTTGACTACACACGAAGGACTGTTTCTGGTAAAAAAAAAGGTTGATCTTCGACTCAGAGGATGGAACGGGTATACTGTATTCTTAGTCTTACGATGCAGAGTCTGTAGATTTCTTAAGTCCCCATTTTAAAATGACTCCTATGGCCTTATTCATTTGAGTTAGAGCTTCCCAAGTGTCGATCGGGCAAGACACATTTCCAGGACCATCGTCCTTGCCATCATCATTGGTCACAGTGCCGTCTTCTCCGGACTCCTCTTCGCTACTGTCAGCCCCCTTTGTGTTGCTTTCGACATCGCTGTCGTCAGTTTCACTGCTATCTGTCATGAGGTCTTCCTCTAGAGGCTCTGATGCACTGCCGTTAGTGCCACTCTCTGGGATATCGTCGTATGAACCCTTGCCTGAAGAGTCGTGAGGTCGCTTCCCTATGCCCTTCTTAGAGTTCCCACCGTTCATCTTGAGATGTCCACAAACGTGTTTGTGGACCAGCTCTATATACCGACGGAGATTGTAGCCTCGCGTAAACGGCAACTGACAGATATTAATGATGAGACATGCTGAAAATGTTTGAATCACGAAGATCCGCTCTAAAATGTGAGAAAAACGAGTCTCCATTGACTTGGATGTACCTCAGTCGCTCGAAGCAGATGAGCATGCGTCATAGAGCACTGGAGCACATGAGCATTGGCAATGAAGAAGACGAAGCAGACGAGCATACGCAGTGGAGTACATGGAGCAAGGAAGTCTGCAGTCTTCTTTAAGTGTGTTCATACAAGAAACAAGTTTTCGCACGGCTAGATGGAGTCAACGCTACGTATACGTAATTGCTGATTAGGCACTTTTTAGCTTTTAAGAGAAAAGGTACATCTCAAGACAGACCGGTGCTGGGTAGCATTAGGGATCTAACCACGCTCATCAAGGTAGGAAACAGCCGACAAAACACTCCTTCCACCCAACCATAGGACTATCTTCTCTCCCTCGCTCGCGGTGGCTATACAATTTGGGCAATACAATTTGCACGACTGAATCTGTCAACCAACTTTGAAACTATCCCAGGTTGTGACTTTTAACGGAATGTGCTCGAGACCGGTTACGTAATAAAGATTCTTGCTTTGAGATAAAATGTCGTACTGTTGCTATAGTAATATCCCGCATACTCCGTCTGTGTTAATTAGGAGATCTGTTTGTACCAAAAGAGGCGATGAAAAAAAAAACCTCGCATTGCTCACTTCGACTGATATTATCTCGGAGGACTCACCTCACACACATACACACCCGCGGAGGCCTCGACGGGGAGGCCACCTCTCAAAACACGGTTCGATTCCTGATTTGCCCTTTCGGGGGCTTCCGATTGGGGCTCCTTAAAAAAGGGAGCCATCGGCTTGGAGGGGGTAGCTCAGGCACGATATACACCACTTCCTTCACCAAATTAGTTTCGTTTATTCATGAGATGGTCACAAGTTCAATACATTGACATCATATAACAGGCACCGAGCCATGAAGGGGCTCGGTGAGACCTGTGCCCCAAATTATTGTCAAAGATAACGTTTCACTGATATCAGCCAACAGCATAGAGAGGTTGAGAGGTAAGTCACGGAAAAGGACGTCCTTCAGTTTGCTCCCTTTCCCTCCATTTTTGGGGGACACGTCGCCCGTGCACCAACGGATTGTTATTTACGATATAATACCAAAGTAAACGTTTAAACTTTTAGGCAATGCCGTTTTAAAAACTTTATCACGTTTGCAAACGTTGCTCGGAGAATCCTTCAAACGATGCAGGACTGTGGGAATGTTGCATTTACAACTTTCCATTATCATTAGACCAATCCTAGAAATTTAACAAGGAGAGATCACGTGAATTTCGATCATTTATGTAGCAAATGGACGGGTCATGAGGAAAAAGGCATTGCAATTTTGTTAACTGTACCCTAGCGTGGTACCAAAATGGTTGGGAACTCTTGTAAGTTTAAATATCGAAGTCGGTTGCTGCACCCTCTATTTTCAAGCCACGTCCTCATTTTGCCATTTATGTTGAATTATTCATGGTAGCTTGTACTCTGTGTGGTGGGCAACTGTTTACAAGGTACAAAAGTCCAACTACTAAGATGGAATATGTATTCGAATACACATGTCACATTTCAACCCAACGTCGAGTATGAATGATGGGGTGGAAACGCTCCTTACTGAAGTTAGTGAATGGAGAATTACTTCACTTTTACATTGCAGTTTAGCAAGTCAAACACGTGGAGAATATTTCCTGTTTCACTGTACCATTGGAGACAAAGGTCAGCTACGTGATTCATTTCATTTCTTCACACGTTAAGTCAAATCTATTTTAAATTTGCGTCTTCAGCCTTTGCTGGTTATTGTCATGTCTGCAGAGCTTATACTGAGATATGCCAGCCATGCTGTGGCTTTTCGATACTGTGTTTGAATGGCTTGCCATTGTTTTGTCTTTTGTTCAGTTTCAAGTACCGGTAGTATATAAGTGTCTTATTAGGTTTAAATTTTATGATCAGTTAAGGTCATCACTAGTTATTCCATGAGCAGAAAATGCGACGACAGTCCTCCTAGAATTTTCGTCTAAGACCACTAAAATGTTGCACATCTTACAGATCTGTGGAGAACTAATTTATATCGATCGAGTAGGTTTTGCCGCCATAAGGTTAAGTGTGTCAACCTGGCCACCTGCCTTATTCGCGGTTTTTATGATGTAAAGATTAAATTGCTTTTCAATATTCTTCAAGTGTAGGCCATATGATCAAACTCGGTGTTTTGATTAGTAACAAAATGATCTCTTAAAGGGGCTCATTGAGTTGACATTGATTATTTTTGGGATAAGTTTGAAGGAAATCATTGCATGACAATGCTTCTAATCAGCCTCATTAGTCATGTTTCACTTCCTGCAGTTACTGAAAATTTGAGAAATTGTATTGTTTTTGTGGAAAGGGATTGTATATGATTACTACATAATGGTAAAAAGTGTCTGGTCACAAAGTTCTAATAAATGATTTTAATCATTAATTACCCTATCATGGCCATTTCAGTTGTGAGTCAGATGTGCAGAATCTCTTAGTTTGACCATTTACCATCAAGATGTGAGTAAATCTCAACAATTGTGAAAAAAAAAATCATTAATTTTGTGAACCAACTCAATAAGCCCCTTTAATGCATATCCGGATTTTTTCTGAAATAAATTTTATGACCTTCTGTAAAGATGTCTTGATCAAGTCCAAAATCTGTAAGTAAGTGTATATATATTGGAGCTGTCTCTATATTGTAGTAGGCAGGTATCATTCGCTACCGTTTTACTTCTTCAAGTAGACTAAATTGTGACTGTTGTCCGTTATTTGTAATTTTTAGAGACTACCCCTCCCTTCCCCACAAAGGAGGAAAATAAGACGAGACACATACCACAAAACGAATACGATATACGTACCTGTTGCATTCACATGGTCCCTTTCCTGTTCAATACCTCAGGGAAAGCCTTCTAATGACGCACTCATTACGTTGGCAAAACATTGATGATTCATAAGTTTACGTGTATTCAGAGTCTCAGACACTGTGACATCGTGCAGGAACACTTCGCATAGGTGGCGATCCGTCTTTCAAAGTGGGAGGGGAGGGGGTATAGTCAGTGGCACTATCTAAGCGGAGCGCCACAATCAGTTGGCGCGGAGATAACAAAGAAAATGTTGGCCAAAAATACCCCCAGATCACGGGAAATGGCTCTTTTCAGGCTTTGAAACGTACTATGACAACTTTCAGAAGTATTTTTGAAATCTTCAATTGTTTTTCTAGTAGGTTTTCTTAATAACTATAGGTCCGTAGCCTGGGCGAAATATCTTAAAGGCAGTTCACGACACTATCTGTGCGGAGCCCCAAGTGATGTGCCTACAGATAGTTGACACCCGGGCAGACCCTTCCTTTTTCACCTGCGCCATGAGTGCCATCCTGTGGGAGGGAAGTAGAGTAGAGTCAACTTTACTGAATCCAGAAAAAGGAAATACGTGCATGCGATAAACGGAGTAAGAAGTAAAATGGAATGTACAAGAGCAATAGTGACAAAAACATAAAATTCATAAATAAGAACTGAAACAACGTTACATCAAGACAGAAAAGAACAGTGAATAAAAACAACTGCAAAACAATAAGAGACAAAGATGACCTACATGAGTACATGTTAGCTTAGGTGCAAATTTGTGTTATCGTTGGCAAAGCTTTGATCTAATTGTATCTTTACAAGTTTTCATTTTTTAGTGGTATTCCCCCTATTTTTGGCTGTGCGTAAGTCAAAAAGTGCTGTCTAAGAGAAGGGGTTAACGTTATTACTCTTCGAGAGTTTTTTACTTAGTGAGGTAGCTTGGATGCAAAATGGTGCTATCTTTGGTGAAGCTTCGTAAAGCGTTCAATTGATTATATGTTTATCATTTACTTTTAAAATGGAACCTTCTACCATTGTGCTTGGTGCTCAGCATAAGCAACGGAGTAGGAAAAACAAGCCAGTGAGCCACAACTGGAAAAAAGGCCGTGGCTGGCCCGACTTAAACCAGTTTGTTACAAACTGAGCCGTAAAACCTCATCTAACTGACTAACCGTTTTTTTTCTGTTTGGTAGGCTGTAAGGGAAGGGGCGGTGCTGTGACGAGCCTGGTGCCGTGTACGGGCTTCTCTCTAGAGCTCTTAGTACGCTACTGGGGGACTCGCCATCGGTTGGAGCGCAGCAGTAGCGTAGGCCTTGCAAGAAAATGTTCGCTCGAGATGTTCCCAAATGGGGAAGGGGGTATGGCACACTTTAGACCTTAAAGTTGCATCTAAGCATTTTTCACTTGTAGATTTCATGCGTTAGAAAGAAATTGAGATTCCAAGAAGAAAAAATAGATTTTATTTAAAGGAAAAATGCAGTCACCCTAATTTGAATTAGAATACCCGGTATCCTGTTTCCTGAAGTTCTTGAACTGAAAAAAACAAACATGTTACAATATGTTTCTCACTGAGTTGTAAAATTCACGTTAAGTCGAGTGACTCCTTAAATTACCTTGAATATACAATATTTATATTTTAACATATCATGAAAGATGGACTTGAAGTGAAATAAAAGGATATAAGTGAGATTTAGCTGTTGTTTCTGAATAAGTTTGCGTCGACTGTTTATGCTCTTTAAATTAAAAGTTTCTTTAGACCTGTTCATTGAGTACTAATAATTAAAAAAAAATCATATAGGCTCTTTATCTTTAGCCAACGTAAAAGCTGGTGTATTGTAGGGATGTATCTTGCTGAAGGAAGATAGGTCATTTGTGAGGAAGGGAAACCCGCAGGAGAAAACCCGCAGGAGAACGCATCCACGGCAGCGTCCGGGTCCTCTCCGGGAAAATTTGGGGAAAACAGAATCCTCATATGCGATTCCCGAGTTTTAGTGGCCTTAAAATCATAACCTGGACAATTAAATTTTCAGCATTTTATTTTAGTATTTTTTTCTCAAGGACGCCAACTTTCATTTACGATTTGGAAATCTCAGGGGCACGGTTGCCCCCAGCGTTACCACTAAAAGTCATTCATCAGGAGTAGCGGTACTCTAGCGCTTTGGATGACGGTCCATGGCAAATCGCCGAATACGGAGCACAACGCCCCTCTTAGCCTAGTGTTTTTTTCTGTTTTACGAAGTTTGGCGCGGAATGCCACTCGTTAAAACGTAAATACAGGTTGGTGTGTTTATCACACTGATGACTATGAAAACCTCTTGCTTGAATGCATGAATACACTATTGAACGGAAACAGTGCGGTAATTGTGACATCGTTCAGCAAGAAGGTTTTGGTTTTAAGCTTCATGAAGAGATGAATATTATGTTCCGCATGTAGACTAAGAACAAAAACACATGTGCCTTTTGAATGTATTTGAGTTATTGAGAGTTTGTTCCGTAGATACGATAACGTGGTACATGAAGGAAAGTTGTGGGCGAATGACCAAACATAACAGATAAGCTACAGGAGAAAAAAGTCTGTCGATATTAGTGGCACCTGTGGACTGGTGGAAATGTAGTTCTTAGTAAAGCTAAGTGGACTCATCTCGAGTTACCACTAATACTAGAATTGAGTCCCTCCGCCTACGAGTCCTACCCACTGGCCTTCGAGTCCGAGACCTAATTCCCTGCATTCGCATCGAAGTCACACACATGGAAAAATGCATAAAGAATTGAATTATACAAATGATCATTGTAATGAAGTAAAGCTACTTTTATCTCCATAATCTACGTTGCTTACAATTGAACGCTGTTGTGCGGTAGGATAGAGAATTTACAAACTTGCTCATTGCATTTTAAATTAAAAAAATTTTGGAAAATTCGACAATTTTGGAAATTCGGAGCCATTTCTAATTTGATTTAGGGGTCTCCGACCTTCATGTCGCCGGTGACGTACAAGGGCTCTCTTGTCAGGGTCTAACGATCATTCCTGGTCTTTCGGTCGGTGTACACCGGAATATAGTGATATTGGGGTTCGTACCAGGATTTTGTAAAGTGGCGGGCATTGAAGTTGAAATGACGTAAAGTATGAGAAAGCCCCGAGAACTCCAGTGGCGGGATCCAGGCACATTTCTAGGAACGAACAATGCGAGGGATGTTCTGATATCTTGGGCACGTAGCATTGTGCGATAAACTTTTAAAAGTCCAATGCAAAAAGTACGAATTTGTAAACAATGTGGGCATGATATAACGGTGATGCATCGAGACCTTTAAATGCATACAAGGAAGATACAAACAGTTTGGTGGAACTAGACTTTTGGAGAGAGAAACACGGGGACGATTAGAAAAATTCCAGTATCAGCTCCTGGGGGTGGGAGGCTGGTAGATGTTCTACTGATAGCTCGCGCCAATTTGATGACATGTTTTCAACATAGGCATATCTCCGACCACCTGAGGGGGAGCCTCTGAGATTTCATAGGAGGGCAATACCCCCCCCCCCAGATACGCCAGTGAGCCAGGTATCGACGGAATCCATGTATACTTAGAAAATAATTACATAACCTCTTTAATTTCATGCGACTCTTTCACTTTAATTGTGTTTGGGGGAAGAGAGCTTGCACATAGTCAAATTACTGTAGTCTGTGAAAAAATAGTGATCACACATTTCAATATGTTTAGTGACTTTTGGCAAAGCAAAGAAAACGTACATTAATTTGAAGAGAGTAGCAACACAATTAACTTACTCCAAAATAATGTTTGTAGAGTAGCATCACAATTTACTCCAAAATCTACAATATTATTTAAATTTAGAGAAAGTAGTCTTCAACATCTTTAACTTAGGACACAGAACGTCTGGCAAGATGGGGGTATGGAACATTAAGTTCAACCTTCGCAATGTATATATTTTATAATTTTAGAATTAAAGGTACCCTTCAAAGGACCCCGTTGAGCATCGTTTAAAGTCTACCATGTACATAATGAAGGGACGGAACAATGCAGCAGTATAGTAGTGATCCACAACGAGTTTAGACTTTACAGGGCAGGTTTGACAACAGCTTTGGCAGTAGGTAGAACGTCGTAAAGAGTTTGTATCTGTAAAGGCTACTGCACACTGCCCCGACCCGACTGCGACGCGACAAAACTCCTTGAGAGTGTCCGTCGGGTTTGAATCGGGTCGGTGCAGTGTGCGGCATTTTGCTTGCGGTCGATTCACTTGCGATAATTCTTAGGAGTTTTAAGGAAATCGGGCGTATCAAGCCTGTTTGATATTCGTCGCACACTTTTAAGCCGTTACGTTTGAGTTGAGTCGCGTCGGGCCAGTGTGCGCCTGTCATCCGGCTCGACTGTGACGAGACTGGCGTTTCATAGCCAATGAGAAAGCATTTTGGAAATCGGGTGACCCTAAGGGATGTCAAAATGGCGGCCCCATGCCGACTGAGGACCAAGAGGTGCAACTTATTGAGTTGTGGCAAACGGTGTCCTGTTTATATGACGCCAGCAACATACATTATAGCAAAAACAGTAAAATCCCGCACATATCATGAAATAGCAACTGCACTGCAGTCAACGGAAAATCGCCGATTTTTATTTTTTTTTCAGAAATGATTGATTGATAATTGTTCAAATTTGGGGTTTGGTCGACTCTCCAAACATTGTTAACCACGCAAACAAACCTAATTTGATAGGAATCTCTGACACACCTTTCGGCCCCGCGCATGACGCCGGGGTGAGGTTATACCGAAAAAGACTACTGTATCGTAACCCTCTAACGCCGGCTGCTAACAACTGTATCGGCCTACACAAGCAATCTGAAAGCTACATGTACTCATTATGTTCCTTGGGATCCCACCGTGAATTCTATGTATAATTTTTAATAATTGTCGTCCTTAATTGAACGTTACACTCTGGCAAACATTGTCTACTTTTAATATACCCTGCTAGTCGCTGCTGATGCTCACCTAAGTAATCTTCAGTCCTGTGAGAAACGCTTGTAGCAATAGCAAAACATGCTATGGCTTGTTACTTAACAAGGTCCCAAAAAAGAAATTAATCTTAAATCTTTGGGTCTCCTATAGAAATTTTCACTTAAAATTTTCCACTTAATAGTTGGGAAATTATTTTTTGCTGGGTAGTATCCTCCCACATCTCGCACGAATTTTTCAGCAAATTCAAGAGATTAAACTTTTAACCACTATTTAATTTATTCCGAGTATATTTATGAACACATCACTGAGCATTGGGTGAGTCGGCCAACCCCCCTTTTTTAAAGGTTTAAGATATGCGCCTTGTGTCCCACGTTTTCCGATGCCCTGCCTTGCGAACCTTTTTGTTATTGATTCATCCTCAAACTCCTCATCTAGCAGTCTAGCAGCAGAAGAAGCAACAGAATAACGTCTAGTTCTCCGAGATTTTCCCGCCATTCTGTTTATATATCTGTTTTGTGTCAGTCTGGTCGGTTCAAAGTGCGGCTAGCATGCTACCCGACTCAGACACAACGCCACTGTAGACTCACTCGTGACGAGTAGTCGTAAGGAGTTTTGTTGCGTTGCAGTCGGGTTGCGGCAGTGTCCGGTAGCTTTAAGACGAATACACGCCGCACAGGGGGTTATACGCTTATTCACAAACAGAACCAACCAGGGGACACCTCCCTCAACAAAGTAATCGCAGCCCGAAAGATGGGCATCACAGCCGTACCTTTTTCATCCGTTAACAGATCGTAGGCTTTACTTATTGTAGTTTTAATGTAGTTAATTGTTTAAGTATTTTAAGTTGTAATTCCTTTCTCTATTATTTTTCTTTTCAGTACCTCGAATTTCGATTCGGCAGAAGTGTAAGGATCTGTGGAATGTTAACCTTTACCCTTATGATGGTGAGAAGAGTGTTGTCATTTTCAGTCATGGAAACATTACGATATTTTAATAATTTCCCTATTACAACTAACCAGTGTTAAAGCTATAAGAGATGTATGCAAGTTCCTTGTACGTGACTATTTTTTTATGAATGAACATAATTGAAATTAAAGAAGTTATTATAATTTTTTGCCGTATGTTTTTTGTAGGTCATTTACATGGGGATTGTCATTTATGCACCTGCCTTAGCACTCAGCGCAGGTAAGTCCTCATCATTTTCATCCGGTTTTGTTTTGATGGCGTGCCTACGTGCGTTTGTCTGTGTGTTTGTTTGTGTAGTAACATCACTCCTACCATCAACACATCAATGTACTGCAGAGAGCTGGAGAGATACGTTTAGTGTTTTACCCTGTGCAGTCACATATTCCAGATCTAAAGGCAACATAGCGTTCTTTAATTTGCGAGGGCGCTAGGCTACAAAGACCATTTCTATTCCAGGCTGTACTCGAGTAAATAGAACTCCGTAGCATTTCATAATACTTCCAAACATGTTGATTTTCCGTTCCAAGAGGCCGAGTGATGCAGACTCGAATACCCCGACTACGGAGCTACCGCCTCTGAGGTGGTAGCTCCATGCTCCGACTCCAGTTAACTTTTTGTAGTGACTTGGATGAGAGGAAGATGACCGTTACATCATCTTGACGTAAAGCTGTTGAAAAAAGAACGCTGTACGATATGCTATACGCAACCCCAAGGGATATTACTGTAGGATACGACCATTTGCCTTGGCCCCGCAAGGACGTTGTGCATGAACTTTCATGGTATGCAGTACAGCACACAAACTCAGCCGTCGTTCCACACGTCACACCTTTGAATTCGCGTAAGGAGACTTGTAAGTGAGAATTCATGCAACAATGTTCCTTGACAGTACATTTACCAGAAAGCCCATGGGGAATGAAGTGTAACCTGGAGATATCTTACATCCCTTTACCTGGAGTATGTCGCCCCATCCTGATCTGAGCCAATGTTTTGACGATATGTTCATTAAGTTAAATTAAACGCCTACGTCACTTCAAATTTTAAATAATTTTACGTAGGTAATTATCAGCTATACAATGTAGTTGTTGTCACGTTTTTGTTTTGAAATGTGTTGTTTGTTTCTTTCACAGTTTCAAATTTGCGTTTGTGGGGTTGTGTGTTGTCAATTGGATTGGTATGCACATTCTACACTACAATAGTAAGTATCGTAAATGCAAGTGTCTGATTTCTAACCAAGGATAAATTTATTGGCAGAATTACTTAGTACCACTTCGTAAATATCAATGAAAAACAATTATGGTATGTTTTCATTGTAGGTAAGCTAGTATACATCGTTAATTTAATTATTGTTTCCTTTTTTATGAGCAGGTTCAAAAGATGGAAGTATAAGGTATATATATATATACACATATATACATACGTACATACACTAATACATACATACATACATACATACACACATACACACATACACCCATACACACATACACCTATACCCGTTTACGGCGCCGATCGGGGACATTGTGCAAAGTGGGGACATCCTCTTCCTCCTAGTGAATTGGGGATAATTACAGGTTTACACACCGGGAAACTGGGGAT
>WURT03294746.1:0-25023 GCA_009936505.3 Holothuria glaberrima
TCATCCACGCTCACTCTGGTATAGGGTCGTCAATGAGCCAAATGGCTTCCTGACCCTCAAACGTTAAACTTAAACTTTGATTACTTTTGTTATTTGTGCAGCAGCTTTTGGTTTGACAATACATATCGCGTGGAATTATGATGTTTTGCATGATGAACCCATTGAAATGACGACGACATTTTTGTCTGTTACTGTGCCTTTGACAAATATCACGGAAGGAAAGAAAGTAGATTTCAATGTTCTAAACATATTGATCTTTGTAGAAAAACGAAAAACTAGTTGTCATTTTGTTGGCATTATTCGCTGCAGGTGGAAGTGACGTCAGCTACATATGGAAGCGATGCCACTTGAAAATAAACATAATGTACACTTCTAGGCAAGACAAAGTTTGGTGGAAACTTTCAAAAGCTATGCATTACTTAAATAAAAATGCTAAAGGAGGTGATACTATCGTTGATGTGCTTCTAAAACTGTTACTAATAGCTATAGCAGTTTTGAGCTTCGCAAAGTTTGGATTTTAAATGTCGTATATATAATAAAATCAGATCTAAATTAGCTTCAATAATTTTTGTATCTCTCATTTACCAGTAGTTTAGATGGATTCTGTTAGCAGAATACTCTTGATACAAACGTAGAATGATACAGTATACGATTGGCTTCTCCTTTATTGCTGCATGCGTATTCACGAAATCAATGATTAATTTCAAAGTAATGCAAATACTGTGTATGAAATCAAGTCCCCAAAATTTTTGTTCAACAAAGAGACCATAAATATGGACTCACTGTGGGCCAGAGTACTCGTTGTTTGACAATTTAAAGACAATTTGTGTGTAATTTACTGGCAGTTTGACAGATACCTCTTTCCGAGTAAAATATTTGAGCTATATCTGAGCTTTTATTGAATTATTACTGGCATTCATCACATTAAGGTGTGTCAAGGACACAGCGGCTTCTCCAGACTTTTCTAAGTGAGAGGCACTGAGGGAATAAAGTTCCAACGGAGGGGCACATCAGAATGAAGGACTGAGCGTCGCTAGAGGCATCTTGGTGACGCGAAGAGTTCCTCTTCAGGCTTTGGGGCATAGGGCCCACCGTAAGGCGTCTAGGATATTCAGTTTCAACTCTCGTGTAGGTCCAGAAGCAAAACTACTAAGGATCCGTTTTTGTTTTCAAAATTATGACCATTAGAATGAAGCCTTTAGGTAAATGGCATTTACGTGAACACTAACTCACTAAGCAGACCACAAAAAACAGAAATCACAATTTGAAAAATATAGATCAGCCTTTTTCGGTACATCAAACCTTTTGGGGGCACGTATCAACGGTTCCCTTGGTGACGGCACTGTTCAGACAACACAAGTTCAATTTGTACAGTTTTCTTCGGATGCAATTGTCGCAGAGTGGTGATGAATTTTCTGTTAGCCTCTCAAAAATATAAGGCTGCCAGTTACCTAAAATTTATGTTTAAAGGATACAGTGCACTTTTTGGCTTTTAAAAAGAGCAGATGATATGTGGAAATGTGAAAGTGTAAAATTTATAATGCTCTCAACACTATTTGAAAATGATAGAGTGAAGGAAGCGTCAAAAACCGTGACTATAGTTTTAACACTACTTAATATCATAAGGTGAAAATGTGACTCGAAAGAGGGTGAAAGTTTCGATAAAAGAGAGCGAGACATTGCTGCAATCACTTCCTCGGGAAAATTTCACTTTCGTTAAGGTAAAAAGAACATACAGTATTGTACATTTGGGTGCCCACACAAAGGTTATTTGAAGAACCGAATGGATATTGGTGTGCAGGCAAATTTTGTAAACAAGTCGGTTTTCTTGGATATTTAATGTAGGTTCTGTTAACTTTGATACAGCCTGGTCCATTTTTCTCTGTTACACCTGGTATTAGCACGTATTAGCATTGAACATAGGTCTACTCACTAGGCTACGAGGGTTGTGTAGTCATTTGAGGTTTATCCCATATTTAAAGGAATGGAATATAAAAGCGATACTTATTGGCTACAACTGGATCAATAAATCAAATTTTATATAAATATTATGCTTCTTTTGCTCACATCTTTGTGTGGTTTAGGCACAACTTTATCTCATCTTAGTTGATAACTGCAGAATCCCAAAAGCATACACCCAACAAAGTGAGAGAAAGGGAGTAAGCAACACGCCAGAAGATGATCAGTGTCTGCCAGTCAGCTTTTGCATCATTAAGTTTATCGCCGTCAAATATAGGTCAGGGGAAGGAATAACTGTCCCAAGGGTTTTACAGTTAGTTACTTAACAATGGATTTGCTGTTATTAATAGCTTGGTTTACAATTACGTTACAATAAGCCGAATCTTTATATTAGACAGGTGTAACCCAACATTTCAGCACAATGTTGACTTTTGACTCCACCATCCTTAAATAATGGTCATGTGTGACTGCTGGTAACTGATTTCTCAACTTATCAGTTAGAAAATATAACACGACCTAAATAATTTCCCTACGATTTTTTAGTAAGGGCAGGAACCAATTTACTTTTTGTAGAAAATATGTCATGAAACCTATCTCTCTGAATGAAAATCTAGGTTAACACTAATGAATCTTGCTATTCTAACTTTATTACACATGGTCTGAGTCCTTTGTTGGTATTGGTCCCTTATGGCAGCATCATACTCAGGGTTACTTCGAACCATCGATAAGTAACCGAGTTTCTGGTAACCCATGGGCAATATTTTGGATTTCAAAGAACTATAAGACACGGGGATAGAAAATGTATGGCTGCGTATTTTGGTTGAGATGATGGAATGGTGCATCTTCGGAAGGAAAAATGAGGACACATACTCCATCACTGCTTAAGACTGACCACCTCAACTTGCAATTGTACCATTGTGTGCATCCTCAGCTGGTGGCGTTATAATAAAAACACGATCAGTGGGACTTATACAACAACTTATTGTTACAAAAGATTCAACGGCTCTGTACTAAATTAAAGCAAAGTTTCCATTAAGACAAGGTCTGCCTCCCCCTTCTGGACGTATTCAAAATTAATACTGACTCCTTTTCAGGTTTTTGTTTTCTTTTGCCTATAAGCTATTACTAAAATTCTTTTCCATTAGCATAATTAAAGGCGTTATTCTTGACGCTAGTATTTTCTAGAATTTTTAACAGGCGCTACTTATCGGCACATTATTCCAGTGTGAAAAGTTATTCACGGCGATCTAGGAAATTTAATGACCAAAACTTATTAAATGCTTCTTACTAACGTACGATGACTGAAATTCGAGTTGCTCACCAGTCTTAGCTTTCTTCCTACTGCGGTAATTTTTAAAGTCACAAGATCATAATAACTGGTTATAGCCTTTCCCGCAATTGTACATTATAATCACCTGACAATGCATTAAGATTCACAATGCCATAAAATTATTCCTAATATCAGAACTTCTCTGGATTTTCAGGTGTCAGAAAATCACATTTAAAGCTTTCATTAAAAAAAGTGCTAAAGAAAAACCCCCATGACATTCAGTCCTAGTCGTTATGGGGATATATCATCTTCATTTCCTCCTAGTATGTGCCACTATGGAGGAGGAGTCACACTCCTTAGTGTGCTATTTTCTTGTGGAATTAATTTTTTCTTTTTTTGGGGGGGTGCCTATATTGATACTTAAAAGCTAGGAATTTGCATTTTGCAACTTCATTTCTTAAGTTTTCCCATTGAGAAGCCTGGCGTCTTCGAGGCTTTTTTCTTCTTATGTTGCATGTTTCATCACCCTACTCCAAATGTGAGCCTTACCTTTAGTCTGAACATCCTGAATCAGAGCTTTAAGATTAGACTAAATATTGAGTGAATTCTGAACTGTGATGTTCGTGTTTAAACAGTATTTAAAGTGAGAGCTTCCCAGGATACCTTGTACATTCTTGTAGAAAAAATATTTGGGATGGAGTACATGAAAAAACAGTTTAAACATTTAAACGTTTTAGCAACATTCCACCGTGATGAAACTAAACGTATCTCTGACTTTGAACTTACTCTAAGAAACATGATTATAACTTCAGAATTTGGCTGTTAATTGTACATTTTTTTTCTTACAATCTGTAAAAACAATTGGGAAAAGTTTCTTCTAGCTATTGTTTCTTTAAAACAAACTTGTTAAGCATTCAAATATATTGCAAATCTGGGAAAATACTGTTTGATAATAGTTTAATGTCATTTTGTTGTTTTTTGTCACGTACACAGTTGTATGTTGACTTTACAGTACAAAAAATGTACTTCTAGAAACATGTGCTTAAAGCTAAACGAAACTTTCAAACTATCAGACTCGGCAGTAATCAAGAAGTATTTCAATATCTCACTATAAGTTGCTTAAAGAATTGTCTTCACTAGTGCTGTTAAAGGATGTCATTGTTTCGTTAAGTAATAATAGAGAAGCTTGCTTGTGTCGTCACTTTTACTCCCGTGACGTCAAGCTAAAACAATGCAGCGTCTTATATTTATTTACCTTAATTTGTAAGGCAAAAAGATGAAAACTTCTGAGTTTTCGTAAATATGTAAATAAAGTGAACCAGCGCTTAAAATGGCAGTTGAAATGATGTTATCGTGTTGTTGTTAACACTGGTGTTTGGAACATCTAAAATCTCTGCAATACCTCGAGTATGTTTTGAATACTAGTTTAATACAGATATATATTAAGACATTCTAGCAGTTCCTAACTTCAAAGAAAAGGAAATTTAATTGTATTTTTCAATAAAAAGGCTGTTAGACAAGTGTTATATTACATTTTGCGATCTTGAGGAAAACCTTTTGGCATTTCTTTAAAAAGGTGCCCAATTAAAAGTGGGGTGTTAAGAAAAGTTAGGAAGTTAAGAAATGTCAAAAATTTGCAGTAATTAACCTTAGAATTTGTCCAAAATAATGCACCAGATTGCATCTAAGGACCCTCAAACATCAAAAAATTTTCTGAAGGGCTAAAGAATGTCAAAAATGTGCAGTAATTTACCTTTAAATTTGTCCAAAATAATGCACCGAATTGCATCTTAGGACTCACAAATTTCACAAAATTTTCCAAAGGACTAAAAATATGTTGAAGTTTTTCAGTAATTTACTTTTAAACTCCTCCAAAATGATGCACCAAATTGCTTCTAAAGACCCTCAAATATCCATATTTTCTAAAGGAGTAAGAAAAGTAAAAAGTTGCATTGATTTACCTTAGAATTTTTCCAAAATGATATATACCAAATAGCAACTTAGGACTCTAAAATATCGAAGAAACATTTCCAAAGGACTAAGAAATGTCAAAAATGTGCATTAATTTTTCTTGAAGTTTTTCCAAAATGATGCACCAAATTGCATCTAAGGACCCTTAAATATCAATAAATTTTTCACAGGAGAGGGGAGGGGGAACCCCCTCCCCTCAGACCTCTCCCCCAGGACGGCTATCCGAAACAAGGTTCAGCCCCACCAGTCTTGAACAGCTTCTTACGCCTATTGGCAGAATATGACAGTCGAAAAGCTTACGATTAACTCTTAAGCATCTTACATCTGATGACACTCGTTATCATGCTTCATTCCATAGATCAAAGTTTATTTTCAACTGTCAACTTGTAGACAGGCCTCGATAAAAAACTTTCAAAGCAACTCGCCATTCCAGAGTGACATAAAAAATTTTACTTGCCAAAAGGAAATATCTACTCGCCAAATAAGTCCGTTTTACATTGATACCGAACTAAACAAAGTTATGATCAAAACAGGTATTGATCTTTTCACTCTTTTTATAGCCTACCCTTCCACAGAAATTATCGGTCAAAAAGAGAAACAAATCTACGCGCAACTCATAAATTTAGCTATGTCGGGGCAAAAATGCCGAGTAGGTCTAAGATAGAAAGATAGCATATGCTCCCTTTCATTTCCACTTTTAAGTACTTCCAACACTTTCTCGTCAACTCTTCTCGTCCCAGTTGCACCTAGTAAATACCGTCAAATCAATTGGGGAAATAGAAAATAATTTCGGTAGAACGGCCTCACTCTTAATTTGGTAACTTAATCATGCACTTGCTCGAACCGTACTTTACACGGTTCACAATTTGTAAAATAATATGAACTTAAAGTTCTTTTTTTGTCGTATTCAGAATTCGACTGTAAGGGATGCATGAACAAATCACGTTCCAAGAACTGCGAAAAGGGCTACGTTCCTGCAGGGATCCGTAACAATTACATACCTTAACAGTACAACGATCCATGCTTAACACAAATGAAAGCACGAAAGCGAGCCATTTTATACAGTTATTTCCCGTTGACCTTTTAGTTAACTCCCGGAGAAACAAACTTGCCCAAGCCGTTTCCTTTGCTTACAAACTGAATGTAATATATTCCAGTGTTTGGTGAAAATGGGGCCGAAGTTAATTCAGTTGCACAAATTGTAAACCATCTTTCAGGGATGTGATTGAAGCAGCCGAAATGTATCTAAAAAACCTTATGCATCCGAAATGCCGTGATGCATCAAATTGTAGGCAATGCACTGTGCGAAAGGCTAAAGAACCACTCTCCAAACTAAGTGAGGTAAGTGAACACGGAGCTTGCCATGATGAAAATGTTACTCTGCAGTGGTGGGGTTGGTGATCGGTTTGGTGATCGACTACGTGTCAAACGTTTACCCGAATCTGTCGGATTTCATAATTAAGTAACGTATAAAACCTACCAAGCCTATACCCCTATTGAACATACACTTTAGTTGCCCGGTCACTGTCAATTTAGCGAAGCACATGAAAGTTTAAAACTGCACTTTCTGTTCAACTTCTTTCAAAGTGCATCCGGATAAAGTTTTTTAACTTTCATAAAGTTTATGCATATGACGCCATTGAAAAAAGTACTCCCTCACTAAAGTAAGCTCTTACGACTAATTACACGATCGATTACACGGACAGACAGTTAATTTTTGTACCGGGCCGGTACGTCGGATACGAACTTTAGTCGGCGTGCGTACGCATGCGAAGGCTACGTCGTACATACAGGATGTGTACCAAAGTCTTTTACCATCATTAGCTCTCTAGCTGGCTTTATTGGATCCCTCTAACATGAAGTTTTCATTACAAATCATACATAAGGTTCAAAACATTCAAAAATATAATAGGCATCAGTAAATAATTTGTAGGACAATCAAGTAGACATTGACCAAGAAGCATCCCTTACTTGATATTTAACAGATAAAAGAATCATAGGAGATTTTGTTTAAAATTTCCTTACTAGAGTCTAATATAGGTTGAAAAATAATATCTCATTGTACCAGTTCACATTAACAAAGCTTGAAAGGTTGCTCAGATGTAAAAGTTTCGAATGCATTCACCTTTTTTAAAATCTTTATTTATACCACCATTTATAACATGTAATTCTTGAACACCTCACATTTTCTGTTTACCTTTGATATTGAAGTAAAATGTTTACATGACCTTGAATATTTTACATTTATCTTGCATATGACATTTTGAGAGGGGGAGGGGTTTGCTTAGTCACGTCACCTTATTGCAACAACGTGTAATTGCAGTTTTTGACAAGGCTCAATAGCTGTGGGAAAACAATTGTAATCTGAGATGTACAAAAGTAACCCCAAAAAGTACTGGGCATTTGACTATTTCCTGGTGTGTGAATAAAATATGTTTCACATCCCATCATATGAAGGTGCAATTTGGGCTCATTGGACTCATTTTCCAACCCTTCCAACACGTTTTTGCAACTTTTGACTAAAAATACCCTTGAACACTAAACAGAGGCCACTGTATATTTACCTCGGGTCATTGTAAACTGATACAAGATATCTGATGTGTTGTTGTCGCATAACTCATACCCTAATATCTAACAGTTATAGTTGTAGTTGTCTAACAGTCTGTAGTTGAAAGGGACCTTACGCATTGACTCCACACTGAATTCATGACAAGGGAAAAACAATGTATCTAGCAGGATAAGGAACAAAGCTCTAACACCCGTTTGTACAGACGACTCAGATGTTGCCGTAAAATATCAAGGCAATTTATACTAGCCTTATGACAACGGGCTTACCTCAGTCGAGGGCGCACTTTTTGTTCTGTGACGTAATATGCATACGTTCAATACTCCCAATGATAAAAGCGATAGTAGACTTATCTTCACAAACATCAAGAAAACTTTGTAAAAAAAACTTGAATGAAAGTTTGAGAATCTTTTTTGCCGTTAAGTAGTGAAATGGAAAAATATATCTAAGATATCATTAATGCTACGAAAGGAAGAGTTTTTTTTTTTTTAATTTCTATCTTCAAATTATTCAAACATCGACTGTCCTGAAGTGCGCAAATTATTGTGCATTACAAGATTGCACTGAACTATCCCCGTAATCCTAACTTGTTTTAATGAGTAAATTGAGTCTTCAAATCTTAAATATTGCTCTGTGGATGCAAAATATTAAATGGCTATTATTGATCATGTAACAATATTGCTTTTTATGAAATGTTTTAATTCAAGAAGAAAACCGCATTCTAAACTTTAAAATTATTTCTTCATTACTGTTCAAGACATAAATATTGATAGGTAAAGAGGAGATATTTAGTATTTACCTGTTATTTCAATACAAGGTTGGGGTGACTGCTATTTCTAACAAACTTTTCTTCAACTTTTTTATAAAGACACTGTCAGTTTCTTAATGGTGGAAAAGGCCCTTGCTATGCACTGTGCGGAAGTTATTAATACTTTCTTTTTGCCTCACTTAGTGAATACGTTTCCTCTACAAACATCTTTGCTGATATGTTAAACTATTAAACATATGTAACAAAAGAGACAAAAGGAACTTTTAACTATATTCAACATTAACATTGTTTTCAAAGCACTCAGTCAAATGTTGTATTCCTATACATTGTTTTTGCGTCCAGATGATGATACGAGAAAAGCCACAGAAAATATTTCTTTCTCGGTTTATGGCACATAAGCTGTGTATCCTTCATGCACTTTTATAAAGTAATTGGATTTTCAGCAATGTAAGAGTTTTATTTTTATGAAAAAATTAAGCAACCTTCTGTGCAGTTTTGCAAAATGAAGGAACACTGCAATTGTTTACTACTGTAACACTCTCCATTTAACACAAGATATGCAATACCTTAGGTTCAGTAAAGTTGCAGTTACTGGCTGGGTTAAACTTCCTCCGATGGCCTTAAAATGGAAGGGTTTATCCTCAGTGTGAAGCTTCCACAGAATTGTTATATGTACAGTACGTTGCAACTTTCCTTTGTCCAATACAAACTTTAAGCTGTCTCACAAAATTTTGTAAATAAAGTTGCAAAGAGCTAGGAAAATTTTGAGATGAAAACAAAAACCATTTTATTGTGGTACTTGGTGTATCCTTATCTGCATTTGTACATTTTATCACTAATTCACTAATTAAAAGCCAAATTGCTCAATTCCTAAAACTCCAATAGCTATTAATAATAGAGGAAGAAGCAAATCTGTTATTTTATCGTCTCCTGATGTCACCATATTTAAATTATGAATCAGTTTTGAAAAATGCAACCAAAAATTGTCTTGCCTTGATGTGTACATAATATTGAGAGTCAAGCTACATCTTTTCCACACGTAGCTGATGTCACTACCGCCTACAGCAAATAAAGCTAAGAAAAGAACAGTCAGTTTCTCAACAAAAATTAGTGTACTTAGAATATAAAAATCAATATGATGCGTTTCAGTAATGTTAGCTAAAGGCATAGCAGAGGGAAAAGTTGTAAGACTCGACTCCTCATTTGGAAACATGGTATTGTAATTATACGCAAGATGGACTGCAATACCAAACGCCGTAGCACAAATAACAAATGTAATCCAAGGATGAACTAGTCGGCGAACCCGAAGGTACTCGTTGAAACAGTTGTTTAGTTTACGTTGACACGAATCCAGTTTGCCCCCGTGGTTTTTTACAAACCATATGACACCGTCGAAGTGAACTTGTAAGGTTATGCGTTGAAGGTAGATGAAGTAACAGAAGAGAGAAAAATACCAGATGTTAACTATCGACGATGATACAAATAGGTAATTATACACAGTAAGGTGAGGCTGTAAATCCCGTGAGTAGAAATAGAAGTGTACTATACCGAGGACAGTGCAGGTCATCGGAAAAATACAGAAGAACACGAGAGAGACCAGTTTTGGGGGTCGAAATGCTGAAAACTTGAAAGGGCTAAATCTTTGTGCTATTGCTTCTTCAGTTAGGACAGTCCACCACTGATTACCAACGTTTACATAATATCCATTAAATATCCAGCGTCGCAAAGTTGTGATAAAGCAAATTAGTTGAATGGCTACCATGAGAGACCACATACTTAGCAGGTAAGAGGCAAAACGATAAAACTTATCCACGCGACCGAAGTAGTTTTTAATGTAATAAGCTCCACAGTAAATGTTCTGGGATAAAAGCACAAGAAGATGACATCGTGACGTCATACTCAGAAAGCGCCTTTTCCAAATGTTTTTCACTAAAAATACAAAAAAATGAGCGGATAATAAAAGTGACATCGTAAATCACAATAGAACTCTGACAAAAGCTTTTGTGGATAAGACCAAAGGAAGGAGCAAACCATAACAAAAATGTTCTTTAAAGACAAGTTGAGCGAACGTTTTCGAAGATGTCACATCCTCCTCATCAGGTGAAATGAAATATACAGTATACATTAGTGAGTTAAACAAATAGTTAAAAAGACTAGAATTCATAAAAATACAGTGAGGGTGTAAGCAGATCCATGCAGGAAAAGTTGACTGCCCAGGCTAGTGCATAATTCTTAATATATAGTGCTTCTTTAACCTTAATCTCAGAATCAGTAATACCAGTTCATATGACACAAAAGTCGCTTTCATTGCAGTCTTTACACTGTGCACAAGCACTAATATGGTCATGAATAGCAGATTTACCGGATAAGTGCTCTCTAATCCTTGTTGCCAAATGTCTTTACGTGTTACCAATGTAAGACAGGTTCTTATCACAAGAACTTTTAAAGTAGTAAATAACTTTGACTTTTAGGATTAGGGGAGTAATATCCTTCAGAGAGAAATAATTGCTTACTTTATGTCCTGAAAACTATGTTACAATTAATGGTTTTAAATTGCTTAGAAACAGATTTTTTAAAGGATTAGAGAAGAATGACAAACGAACGAAATGCTGATAAAACCTTCCAGATCTCTTTCAGTGGCTGTCTTATCTATTGGTTGAACACACTTTTTGTCAAAAACTTATTTACACAGCTATCAAGCATCTTACTAGGATAACCTTTTTTTCAATTTTTAATGAAAATTTGCTTCAAATTGGAAACCTCGTTGTGTAGTAGTGACCAAGTACTACATACAGTAAATGCAAGATTCATAAGACAAGTAAACAGACCAACTTTCCACTTATGGGGACAGAAAGCATGGAAATTAAGAACAAATTGGTGTTTGTGGGCTTTATATGCACTTTAGACCTAATTATGTTGCTAGTAGAAGAAAAATAAATTTTATTGTCTAGAAAAGGTTGGAAGTAGGTCTGATTTCAAAAGTGAAATACAGATTAAGATGAATATTGTTGAGGGATTCTAAGAAATCTGGAACAAATTGTGAAGACTCAAACACATAAAAAGTGTCATTCCCATATCTTGAATACAGAATAGGTTTGAATTCAGAATCTTCCGACATGAAAATGTTTTAAAAATGTGCTACGAAGAAATTTGCTAGGGTTCGTCCAAAAGGACTCCCATGGTTACCCCATCAGTTTGAAAGTACAATTTTCCTTTGTTTAAGGGAATAACCCCCAGAAGCAATTTGTAGTAATTTCTTAAACGTTTCTTTAGGATACTCTGGTCTTGAAATTTGTTACATAATCACATACTATATTAATTGTTTCTTCAAGTGGAATATTTGTAAACAGTAATACAACATCGTAGCTTACAATAATATGTGAGGAGTTGTACTTAAAATTCTTAACTTCTTTTTGCAAAATCTTCCATTGCCAGAACTTTTCAAGAGCTGTTATCAATACCAGTTAGGTGCTCATTCAAGCATTGACATTTGATGATAGTTTATCTCAGATTAAACTGAAAGGTGGACTAACTTTCAATGTCCATGAGTAATCTGGTCCCTTTTAATCAGTACTAATTTCAGGGCAGGATGTGTTGTTAGTTGTAATGTAAAACCCTCAGTGCTGGGCTACTGTTGTATCAGAATGGTTAGCAAAGCTTTAACAAAGCTGCTGCTCATTAGAGCAACTAATTGCAGTAATGAACCAGTGGTCGGGTACTTTAATTGGGAACAGCAGTTTTCCCCTAAAAACTGCGGTAGCTAAGACTGATTTGAGGAAAGGCAACTTTTGCTTCATGTGTTCAATAAACGACGAGGTTGAATCAAGCATATAAGTAGTAGGCATACATTCGTTAATAATCTGAACCAAATATTTTGCAAGGTTGTACTCAGCAGATCCTGTCATGGAAACAACTGGTCTCAGTGGAATGTTTTCTTCATGACTCTTAACTAAACCATACATTTTACCTGGTTGACTACCTGATGGGATAAGGTCACGAAACACATTATCTGGAATGAAATACTGTACATTCTATTTCAAGAACTTAATTATAGAATTTTCTTTGGATATAATTGGATGTAGTTTGTTCGTATCAATAACGATTTATTTGAATTAAGTCTACTTTGCAGCAGTGGCAGTATTACCAGTTATATCACAATCTTTTTAAATGGTTGCCATTATGCATGTTATTGCATTCAGGTGGATGAAGCCTTTTGCGCATATACAGGAACAAGTATTTTGGTTTATTTACAATTGTTACATTCTAGGGAAGTTTGTTTGACCTGGAAAGACCTCACACCTTTCTTCCTATAGACATACGTGCTACTGAAAACATTTGCCTTTTTGAAGCAATTGTACATGTGCTTCAGTAAGCTCATCATCTAGCCAAACATCCTGAAAAAGTAATGTATGCAATGAGTTCACCATAAAACATTGCCTTCTTGATAAAATGTTACAAACGTAAATGCTGTCCATCTTCACAACAACTCAGCTTTTCTTCGGAGCAGGAACACTCTTTATTTTCAAACTTACCAACAGTAATAGATGGGAGATCATCATATTTTACGCAATCAAGTGATGGTTGGGACCATTCTATCACACCTAAAAACCACATGATGAAGGTAAGGCCAATGGGAAGTTGCCGTCTCGAACCTGATGAAGCGGCGTTTTTAGTAGTCAATCTCTCTTCCTGTTCCATTGTAAAATATTTGATTATTAAATGTGGATTCGAATATTCCGCCTAAACACTAATCATTGAAAACTGTTCAAGTAAGACAATACATGCATAGAAAACATCTGACTACGTGCAAAGTATAAACACCTTTTTCACAACGAAAGTGAGTTGGCTACTGTGCAATCATCCTTGTTTCAATACCTCTGTAAAAAATAAACTTACGCTTTTTTAAGAACAAAGCTTTGCTTGTCCATTGAGCAATACTCATGCTTACTTTCCTTTTTGAGATATCATGGTGACGTTAAGTATATATATAAAATTCTATTCACAAGCAATGAAGCATTTAGCGAAGTAGCCTTTATTTTAATGGCTAAAGAAATTCCCTTTATCAGTTTATGGCCATGAAAAGCGGAGTATCAGTAAGGATCCGTGCACACATATTGTGAAAAATTCCTATCGCACGTAGCAATCGTAAACTGAAAGGAGGCGATAAGAACAAAAAAAATTTTTTCAAACATATTAAAAGTCCAGTTTTTAAATATTGTAGTGCTTATTGTGTTTATCGACCCTCCTCTTTCGTATTCTTCGCGAGGGTGGATGGTGATTAGGGGGAGCCCTTGCTACACACTGTGCGAAAGTTTTTAACTCTTTCTTTTTACCTCACTTAGTGAACACGTTTCTTCAACAAACACTGATATGATGCTGATATGTTAACATATGAAACAGATGTAACAAAGAAGAAATAAAGAGCTTTTCACGCTATTCTACATTAAAATTGTTTTCACAGCGCTCAGCCAAATTTTGTATTCCTATCCATTGTTTCTGAGTCTAGATGACGATAAGAGAAAAGCCACAGTGAATATTTGTTGGTCGGTATATGACACATAAGGTGTGGATCCTTAAAACGTTTTTATAAAGTAATTTAATTTTCAGCAATGTAAGGTTTTTATTGAATGATAGAAATTAAGAAACTTTTTGTTTTTGCACAAAAGGGAACACTGATACAGTTCGCCATAACAATACTCTCCATAAAACATAATGAATGCAATACATTAGGTTCAGGAAAGTCCTAGCTACTGGGTTAAACTTCCTCCACCGGCCTTAAAATGGAAGGGTTTATCCCAGTGCTGTAACCAGTCACGCTTAGGTCGAGACACATGTCAAGTCAAGTCAACGGTGGTCGAGTTACAAGTCCAGTCAAGTCATTCGTCACATTGCTGAAGTCAATTCAAGTCAAATCGAGCACATTGTCAAGTCAAGTCAAGCCAAACGCCAGGTCAAGTCAAGTCAGACATTTTGGTTGAGTCAACTCGAGTCAGTCGCTGGTGTCTACAAGACAGCTCAAATCACACTCTCACACATCATACGTCAGTATATGGAATGTTTGCAGAGGCAATTGCCATGTGTACGTATTAGGCTGTTCACGGTTACTTCACTGTACTGGTTGACATTGGCTGGCGTAGAGCATGAGCACAATTGAGAGAAGCACAAGTGAGACGAATTGGAATCTACCTTTCATTGTTACGACAGTGTAAGCACGCATTACCAACTCTTTTGCCGACCAGCCGTGACGTCATTTGTTTGTAAACATGAATGAGTCTATAGAAACTTCAGTAATCAAATGTTATGTGTGATGTCACAATACTTTGCACACGGCATTCTGATATCAACAAATATTTCGAACTCTATAGTAAATTTTACGAAGTGGCAAAGTAATGACTTTATTTCAAATATTCAGAAATTGGAAGACCGAGATATTCAATGGGTCTTTGTAAGGATCGTGTACGGGCGCTATCGGAAACCTGCTATAAAGGTACCTTTACTGAGGACTAAACCAGTCCCATCACATTTGCACAAGCAATATTCAGGCCCATATCCAGGAACTCTGATATAGGGGACACAGGTGCCGCAGAGAGGTGCACTGAAGAAGATATGTTGGTAGTCAGTGGTGCCACTTTGTGATAGCAGTTTGTGGAAATCATAGGACATGGCATCTCAAGCCTACCATAGAATAGCTTAAAAGTATCGGTATTACGTGGTCACATGCGTCTTCGAAGCAGGTGAAAATTTCGCTCTTCTGGTGGGACCTTCCCCCTCCTTTTGCGTTACGGAAACGTGAAAAGTCTCCAAAAGTGAAAAGACCAAGGCCGATAATGCTTTTTCATCTTCGCAAGGGCAGCTGAAGAAGTGATTACTAATGCGAACAGCGAGGAGACCAGAAACTGCCATAAGGAAAGCTTGGTTGTGGTCTGGTATGCTTTTGGTAGGATCCAGAGGTTAAATCCCCTAGTTTCTGCGGAATTAATAAAATGGAAACACTACTATGAAGCTTTGAGTAGGACTTTGAATGACAGCAGGAAGGTGTTAGAAAGGAGTCCAAACGTTCTATAGACTCTTTGTAGCAAAGTTCGTTTCAGATAGTAATCTGGCCTTTCTTATCCTTATCTCAATACCCAGATCGACAATGGGATCAATGATGCATTGTCACAAGGACGATGAGAAGACTCACCCCTTACGTTGAACTTCTTAACTTTTCGTTGCCAGCCGTCATAAAAAAACCTGATATTTTCACATTTCGTCGTTATTCGTCACACTTAATACCATGTCATTTAAAGTCCACCAAGAATTTCATTTCAAGATGCTTTTTGAACATATTTCTTAATGATGAAAATATTTGCTGAAAACTTAGAGGAATGTTTCCAGCAGATAACGTATTAAATTGTGGGGCACAATTAAGCACCCTATTCAATTCAATTAAACGTTTGTTGCAAATCGTTTTACTTATAACCCTGATTACAGTTTGGTTATTGGCAAAAACAAACTCACTTCAGCATGTATAGACAAAATGACCTTTTTCTTGCAATCACGTGGAAAAGCGCGGAGGAGATGATCATTACTAGGGTTAAGTCAACAGGGGCTTGACAAAAGGAACAAAAAGACCTGTCAATCAATTGGCGGTGACTGAAAAGAATTATATCATAATCAAGTACATATTGTCTGACAGATTTCGTCGTTGTATCTCCTTCCTAACACCTCCCTGATTACAGCGAGGGCACACCAAGCTCTCCGAAGTTTGCCATTGGAATGATTATTATCGTATTTTTACTTTGAAAGATATTCTGCATTAAGATAAAAAGTAAATATTTGAATAAAATTGTGGTGCGAGTACATTTAGCTTCAAATGCATAAAGTCATCTCCTCACCCGTATTACTCAAGGTATTAGATTTCTACATGAAAACCTCTTGATACCCGGCATTTGTGTATGAGCCATCATCTACGGTAGCTTTTGCTTGAATAGTTCACTGGAATTATGTGCTAATAATGTTCATAAGTGATATAACTTCGATTGTGCGAATTGCACCCAAAGTTTTGTAGGAAATATATTTGACATCGTAAAACCTACTTGCAGACTCAGCAAGGGGTGGTAAAAGGATACACCCGAAAGGGGGAACAAAACTCCCGTAAGGGATCGAGTAACCCAAAGCCCCTCCAGAAGGGACGGTTTGCGGAAAGGATGCTGAGCGCAAAAGTTTGGGCCCGCCAAAAATTTAGGGTTTCGTTTGAAAAATGAAAATATTTGGTTCTTGTTAAGGAAAGTTAGACAATTTGGATTTCTATGGAAGAGTCTTGCCCTAATCATCTCAGGCAGCTTCAATTCTCCCAACTACGATTCTCCTAACCCCTCCTAAAACTCTGTTGAGCCCATCCTTGTGCAGACACATACCTAGTACATTGCTTTTATATCCTGTATGGCATTTAATTCCATAATATGTAACCAGAACACGCTCTGTGCATGTGACTCTGCATCTCTTGACTTTGATGTCAATCAAAGAGCATCCACCAACTGAGAATTTCGCTTTCTTCCAACCAAAAGATGTACTTGGGGTGATGAGGGTCTGCCTTTAAGGGCAAACCTTAGACGCAGGACGAGTGGTCGGGGGGAATGCCCCCTTCGACAATCCCAAAACTGAGCACTGGGACAAAATATGTTTACCATGATACTGAGTCTGAATTACGAATCTTCCAGATAATAAAGAAAAGAGGACAGAACTTCTCTTTGATTCAGTTTTGAGTTTCTCCTATATCACGCCTATGACTTATACACTGTAGAACAATAGCCTAATTATGGGACCTTTTCTTATAAAGCAAACATATCTAAAACAGAGTGAAAGCAAAATGTAAGGTGAAGGTGAGCTTAGCCCACAAAATGTTTTGCAAATTTAGAAAAAATGTTACAGAAAACAAAAACGTTCATTATTAAAATGCCTTTTGAGATCATTTTTGATCCAAAATCGCCTGTAGTTATACGGGACTATAATTTACAGGTATTTTCGTAGAGATGTCCCTATAAGGGGCGCAGGGGTCCTAACGGGGGTTTTGCCCCGGTGCCCCGCCTGGATTACGTGCCTGGTAATATTATTTGAGAACTTCTTTATGCAAAGACAACAAAGTTATTATAGTGAGAAAAAAATGAACAGACTCATACTTTTAACTGTTTACTCGAAATATTCACACATGGATAGATATCTCGTACAACGAAAAGTCCCTGAATCAGACAAAGAATCTTACAGGTGGCTACCCTGTTTGTGCAACATGTCACGTTTTGATCGGAACGACTGAGATCGGTGATCGTAATGTCCATGTATGGCGTGCTGTGAACAGCCTGGTGTGACATGCCTCCGCGGCAGTGAGTGCGGGTTTGTCGAACTGCCCCCCGCGGTCGGTTTTTTCAGTGACAACTAAACTGCAGGAATGCAGTACTAGTTTATTACTCACGGGTGCTGTGTGTTGCTACCGCGCTTACCTCGCGATATACACGTGAATAGTCCAGAATTGGGTACGTTTAAATACATCAGAGTCGCATCAAAGGACTCGAATCGCAGCATGAGACTCGAATCAATTTCCCTGACTCGAGAGTCTTCAGTTGGACTCGAGTCTTGCTATGCTCGAGTCCGAGTTAAGTCAAGTCATTTTAGGTGGTGACTCGAGTCAAGTCATTTAAGGCTGCAGAATCTAGTCAAGTCAAGTCATTATGGCTGATGCCCAAGTCAACTCAAGTTAAATGTGCGACTCGAGTCCGAGCAAGAGTCTTGACTTATTACAACACTGGTTTAACCCTAGTGTGAAGCATCCAAAACGTTTTATGTGTACATTTAATTATACCTTTCCTTTGTACGATACAAACTTCAAGCTGATCTACTTTTTTTTGTAAATAAAGTTACAAAGTCTTAGGAAAAATTGAGCTGAAAACAGAAACCATTTAAACGTGGTACTTGGTGTATCCTTATCTGCATTTGTATATTATATCACTAATTCACTAATTAAAAGCCAAATTGCTCAATTCCTAAAACTCCAATAGCTATTAATAATAGAGGAAGAAGCAAATCTGTTATTTTATCGTCTCCTGATGTCACCATATTTAAATTATGAATCAGTTTTGAAAAATGCAACCAAAAATTGTCTTGCCTTGATGTGTACATAATATTGAGAGTCAAGCTACATCTTTTCCACACGTAGCTGATGTCACTACCGCCTACAGCAAATAAAGCTAAGAAAAGAACAGTTAGTTTCTCAACAAAAATTAGTGTACTTAGAAGATAAAAATCAATACGATGTGATTCAGTAATATTAGCTAAAGGCATAGTAGGGGGAAAAGTTGTAAGACTCGACCCCTCATTTGGAAACATGGTATTGTAATTATACGCAAGATGGACTGCAATACCAAATGCCGTAGCACAAATAACAAATGTAATCCAAGGATGAACTAGTCGGCGAACCCGAAGGTACTCGTTAAAACAGCTGTTTAGTTTGCGTTGACACGAATCCAGTTTGCCCACATGGTTTTTTACAAACCATATGACACCGTCGAAGTGAACTTGTAAGGTTATGCGTTGAAGGTAGATGAAGTAACAGAAAAGAGAAAAATACCAGATGTTGGCCATCGACGTTGATAACATTACATACTTATACACATTAGGGTGAGGATTAAAATCCTGCAAGTAGAAATAGAAGTGTGCTACCTCGAGGACAGTGCAGGTCATTGGAAAAATACAGAAGAACATGAGAGAGACTAGTTTTGGCGGTCGAAATGCTGAAAACTTGAAAGGGCTAAATCTTTGTGCTATTGCTTCTTCAGTTAGGACAGTCCACCACTGATTACCAACGTTTACATAATATGCATTGAATATCCAGCGTCTGAAACTTGTGATAAAGCAAATTAGTTGAATGGCTACCATGAGAGACCACATACTTAGCAGGTAAGAGGCAAAACGGTAGAACTTATCCATGCGACCGAAGTAGTGTTTAATATAATAAGCTCCACAGTAAATGTTCTGGGATAAAAGCACAAGAAGATGACATCGCGACGTTACACCCAGAAAGCGTTTTTTCCAAACGTTTTTCACTGAAAATACAAACATAAATGAACGGATAATGTTAGTGACATCGTAAATCACAATGAAAAGCTGACCAAAGCTTTTATGCATTAGGGTAAAGCTAAATTTAAGCTTGAATCAAACATTTCAAAGAAATCACTTAATTACAAGGAATCAGGCAGGGGCAAAGTCTTTTGAAGTGGGGGAAATCATTTTCATTTTTACCTCATCCGGGGAACAGAGCTAAGCTTTCTGATAGGTTTCAATACACATTCGCCAAACGACATGAATGTAGTGCACTATGCTTATTAAATAACAACATTCTTGTTTTTTTTTCTTTTGAACCTTAATGAAATCGACAATCAATTTTCGCCTTTTCTTGGCAAAAAGTGGGACGGCCATAGCTCCGAGTTTGCCCCTATTGCGATGGCCATATTAAGAATGAGTACCCTACATGTACCCGGGCATGAATAGATACGATTATATTCTCAACAGTTTTGTTAAACTATACATATGCATCTTTTTCTATTGGTGGTAAGACTTTGAAATGTATAAATATCTTGGGAGCCAACAGATAATTTTACATCCCTCTAATACCCTTCCTTCACATCTAGACGATTCTGTTACTATTACATTGCATTTTCTCCTATATCATATAAACATGACAGCAAACCTGCTTTAAATTAATATCCACATATTTTCAAGCTTAATTTGATCATTACAAATACACAATTTGAATAGTACATTTAGTGGGTGAAAAGTGACAAAAGTGAGCATTTAATTATAATTTTCTACTGAAACGAATATTATTGTAAATGTTTATTGTGAGTACACTGCTGAGCCAAATTTAACATGCTCACACCTAGGTCATTTTCTATAATTGTTATTGATAAACTCATCTCCCTTATTATTGCTATTGTCATTGCAGATTCTTTTTCTACCTTTATCATGACCATTACCAACCCAATAATCATTGATATGAATATCACCATAATGATAACCATCACCACTTTTGTAACTTTCCTTACCATTACTCCTTCTAATTGCGTTTAATGTTGCAGTTATTGTTTTTCCATTGTCAGTTGTTTTCACTAGTTCTACCACCATTGCAATTTATACTTTTAGTACCATTAACATCATTGAAATTATCGCATATTTGCATTGCAACTTTGAGGCTCATTGTCAGTGCCACCATTATCGTTGTCACTCTATTGTCATGGCCAGGGTAGGATCTTTCGTATCACAAAAGGAAGGGCTTATTCCTTGAGGCAATTTCAAAGCCTCAAACGTCAAATATACAAAGTTTAACGGTATTCCTGTCATCAAGCAATCAAAATCAGTATATATGACTCCGAAGGTCAGCTGTGGAAACCTCTCAAAAGGAAAGTGAGGTCAATAAAGAAGGAGGGCGGCTGGTCATTAGACGCTGAACCAGACGGTGGCCTTCCAGGGATGGAAAATCGACCTAACGACCATTACTTGGCAAAACAATTCCAAACACCTTTGTCGTCCTTATTGTCACTGCCGTTACCATTAACATTTTCTTTGCAATTACCTCTTATATTTTTTACCAAAATACCAAGATATAGCAAAACAGTATTCTGATAACTCAATTGATGCTTTCAAAACAGGCAGAGATCATTTCTGCGTTGGGACTTGAAACCCCATTTTAAGAGCATTACGCGCTTGCAAGGTACTAATGTTGCAGAAATGGGTTTTATTTTTTTTTTGCAGCTTCGGCGCAGTGAGCGAAGGGAACACTAGGATGATTTTGGGAAAGATTGATAAGACATACCTTTTGCATTGTTTTAGACAGGTTGAAACCAGTATATGGGGAAAAAATAGCTAGTTTGTAGCTTTAATTTACATATGCCACCTAGAGGAAACTTCGTTTTTAAATAAAACGAATACGAAATGACAATAGATCACAAATATGAATAGTTGAGCTTTAACAATGTCAGAAAGCTTTCTACGCCAGAAAATATGTAATTTTTTGTACCTTACTTTTTATTAAAAATGTACTTGACTTTATGTTGGTTTTACATATAAAATATTGGAGCAAGTCCCATTGCGATATGTGTTGGCCTTGCAGCACTGAGTGACAGTATTATCAGTACTTTCACAGTCTTTTCAAACGGGCGCTTTAATGCCTTACTGCATACAGGAGGATGAAGCCTTTTGCGCATATATAGGAAAAAGTATCTTGGTTTATTTGTAATTGCTACATTTTAGGAAGGTTTGTAAGACCTGGAAAGGCCTCGCACCTTTTTCCCCATGGATATTTGTGCTATGAAACCATTTGCCATCTTGCAGTAATTGCACATGTGCTTCAGTAAGCTCATCATCTAGCTGAACACCCTAAAAAAGTAATTTATGCAAGGAATTCTCTAAACAAACATTGCCTTCATGATGAAATGTTACTAAAATAAATACTGTCCATCTTTACAACAACTCAGCTCTTCTTCGAAGCACGAACACTCCTTATTTCTAAACTTACCAACAGTAATAGATGGTGGGTGGTCGTCATATTTTGCGCAATCAAGTGACGATTGGGACCATTCTATCAAGCCTAGAAACCACATGATGAATGCTAGGCTAATGGGAAGTTGCCGTCTCGAACCTGATGAAGATTCGTGTCTGGTAGTCAATCTTTCTTCCCGTTCCATTGTAAAATACTGCAATTTGGAATTGTGTATGATCACTAATCAGTGAAAACTATTCAAGTATGGCAATACACACATAGAAAAATTTTTTGTGTACATACGAAACATATGCACCTTTTACACAACGAAAGTGAGTTGGCTAATGTGCAACCATCTAGTTTCAATACCTCTGTAACAATAAACCTACGCTTTTTTAAGTACAAAGCTTTGCTTGTCCATTGAGCAATATACGTACTTATTTTCCCTTGGAGATATCACGAGGACGGTATGTATACATGCAAAATTCATTTCCAAGCAACGAAACATTTAACGAAGTAGCTTATACATACATGGCTGAAGTAATTCCTTTTATGGTAATCGAAAACGGAATATCAGTAAGGATCTAAATTTAGGAAAAGAAATTTCCATCGAACGTATTACTTGTAAACTGAAAGGAGAAAAAAAAAACACATCTTTTAAAAATTTTATAAGATGAGCTTTTTTTAAGTGTATCTATCATTCTCTTTCGTATAGTCTTCGCGAGGGTGGATGGTGATTAGGAGGAGGGGGTCGGAGGTCAATTGCAAAACGTATGTCTCGTTACCCTTACCCTTAGAAATTTAATACTGCTACCCTGCTAACCAGAGGTACTAGCTTTTTACCTTGCTTACATACCACTGACGTTATAAACAAGGTAGCTTATGAATGCCATATTGACAAGCGTTAAAAAGTTGTTTTGCAAATTCAACCATTCTACTATCTTAGTGGGATGTATCATCATACGCGTACGTGGATCCATTTTTCTAGGGAGCCAGGTTAGTTTCTGCCCGAATATTGAATTATAATACCAATTTGCCCAAATTTTTATTAACTTATGTTATGTAATTTATATTAAATTTATTAATTTTTTTCCGGAATTGGGAGGGCATATGCCCCCCCCCCGACCTCGCCTCGTACGCTTATGTGTATCCGTTGCAAACCCAAGGCAGTAGGGTTTGTAGAAATTGTGCCTTTGCTAGTAACTGTTTCATTTGGACTTTAAACCAATAGACAAAACTAGGAAAGGAATAGCTGACAATTTTAAGGAGACCAACGTTCTTCAGGCAGAAGCCTTTGACCGTACGGACACGTTTTCAGGCAAATCCCAGAAACGGTATTCTTGAAAAGCCAGTACAACAAGTCACGTGGGCATTTTAAGAGACACAACATTCACAATAGACACAAAATTATACGGTGTTTTCAGGTAGTTTACTTCTAGTAAGTGTATATTTGCATTTATGATAGAATATCAGCAAAACTTAAATGAGGTTTTTACCTTTCATCTCTGTACTTCCCTCCAGTAATTTAGGCAATCTTTCATACTGAAGAAACCATATGGCTACCAAAACCAGGCAAACTCCAGATATACTCGAAAGTATTCACGAAAAGCCACTACAAGAAGTTACGAGAGTCTGAGTTGACGAACTGAGTTTCTAGGTGGCTTATTTCGAGAGTGACAAAATATAGCATTCATGTAAGAATTTTAGAACATTGTTTGATTTCACCTTTATCTTCTGCACTCTCCTCCTTTTGTTAAATCACAGCCCTTCGAAAGTGTTTCATAAGAAAGCTTTACCATCTCTGCAATGGATAAAATATAGAGAAAAATTCCAAGCTAAGGCAAAAATTCATCTTCATATCTTGGATGAGTATTGCCTTCTCTAAAAATCACTAGTAAAGTGTCATTCATAAAGCAAGTTTACAGTTTAATTGTAACATTTTATATGTACAGTCTGTGACAGAGACCTTTTGCTATTGTTCGGATTTCCTGTACATTTGTATCTCAACATGTATGAAGTATGTCTTTACTACTTTTAGATTTAAATGATGTACCGTCTGTTGTGCTCAGCCTACAAAAGTTTTCTTTTGATGGACCTCCAACAAGAAAAGGGAAGGAATTTTGAATCAAGTATGTAAAAGATACCCCTAATAAAATGGCGTTAGTTTGCGACATCATGCATAATAGGCTTGCCACAAGAGGAAAACGGCGGTTACGTTACGTTGTGAAGAATAATGAAGGTAGGTTGTGTCGTCTACCAAACCAGATATGAAGATTTAATTTTACATTGATTTATCGGAAAGTTGTAATTTTTTGTTTCATTGACTTAAATCATCACTAGAAGGCTGAATTGTTGATCCTTGTTGAATGCTTTGTACTACGCAATGCCAGGTGGCCTACTTTGAGTTTCAAATGGAGTTATCTTTAGAGCAGGAAATAGAATGGCTTTTTTGCTTATATTTTATTCTCATCTCTATGTCTTCCGTCCGTCGTCAAACTACTTCTCATATTATTTGGTTTGCTAAATAGTGCCTTTGCACCACGATTAAGCTTACATAGTATGCTCTAAACGATGATGTCTGTAAAAGCTTCTGAATCATTCCAATATCCGCTAGCTCATTACCACCTATGGCTTCATAGTGTTGCATCACCACTGAAAATGACCAGGACACATATGCGTAGGAAGCAATATGAAAGTGTGGGGAGGGGGGAACAATTTTTGGACTGTGCACCTCACCCTACCCCCTAGAACAAAACATACATTTTTAATGTGAAACTTTTTGCCTTTTCTACCTGAAAGAGCAATTTAAAAAAAAATAATAAAATGAACAAAAATAAAAGGAACATTTGTATGCCATAACTCATGTTGAAAAATGAAACTGAACATTAAATAAAATAGAAGTCTTTGTTTTTTGCCAACCATTGTACACCCAACAACTGCAGTACATCTATGCCCTCTGGAAAGGAATATTGATAACA
>WURT03294857.1:0-25022 GCA_009936505.3 Holothuria glaberrima
TGGTGCTCAGCATAAGCAATGGAGTAGGGAAAACAAGCCAGTGAGCCACAACTGGAAAAAAGGCCGTGGCCGGCCTGTCTTAAATCAATTGGTTAGAAACTGAGCCGTAAAACCCCATCTATGTGGCAGTGCAGTTTGGTGACTTTAAGAGCATACATGTTGTAAAGAAAAACTACTTACTAAAGTACTATGGGCATATAAGTACAGTGCATCATTTGGACTTCCCTCCAGTTAAAACCGTTTTGAGGTAATTCATCATACACAAACTTGGAGATAAGCGCATGAGTTTGTCCTCATTCCTTCCATTAAATTGTTGCATACTCATTACCAAAAGGCATTGTATTCTATGTTATTGGGGAGAGAATGTGCAAATGTAATACCGTCACGTTCGTTATGTTTGCATCTCAGACTGCAATCTTTAGACAGGCCTTTGTAAGCGTTTGCATTGAAAAAAGCAAAGTGAAAGAGTGTGTACAGTACAAGGGTTTGCCCTGGAAGACGGACCATTAACATAAAAAACAATTGTCACCATTGGCCTACCTATGTTGAAAAGTGTGTTCACAGATTGTCATGAATGGGATTTGAAAACTTAATTTAACTATCACACATAAGTCAACAGTAAGTAATGCCAAGTTGTCAATACACATAAATGTATGTGCTTAAATTCAGGATACCTGATTTAAAGGGGCTCATTGAATTAATATCGAGTATTTTGTGACCAGTTGAAGGAAATCATTGCTTGACAATGCTTCTAATTAGCCTCATTACTCATGTATCACTTCCTATATAATCAACAAAAATGTGAGAAATTGCAGTTTTTGTGGACATACGTTGCATATGATTAATACATAATGGTAAAAAGTGTCTGGTCACAAATTTGTAATAAATGATTTCAATCTTTAATCACCCTGGCATTGCCATTTCAGTTGTGTGTCAGATGTGCAGAATCTCTTAGTTTCACCATTTACCATCAAGATGTGAGTAAATCTTAACAAAAAATCATGAATTTTGCAAACCAACTCAATAAGCCTCTTTAAATTGTAAAATTGCCTGCCATTAGGTGTAGCCACCAGTATACATTCACCCTTTTCTTCTAAGACAATGAAAAGCTTGTCACAGTTTTCAGTAAACATTGTAGGTCAGAGGAACAGCATATTTTTAATTAGTGAAACCTCAGCTTTTAAAGCTATAATAATATAGCAAACCACTGTTTATTAAGGGAGACTGGGAAACCTATCATGCAGGTATTCTGTCCTTAATAGCAAGCATGTCATATTGTGTAGGTCATCTACACACACATCTAAAACTTTACCATATTAATACCTGGTAACATCCTGATTACAAAACCAGCTAAAACCCTATTAGGGAATTCTTAGTTGAGAAAATATGTGAAATGTTAATGTTTCCATTAAATCCTTAATAGCAATGTGTACAGATTAATTAGCTCTGCTTAACCAAGAGCTGTGTTGTTTACATTAGGTCATTGTAGAGTTTTATTGCAAACAGCTGTATAGTACTTAAAGTATTTGCAGTCAGCTTAATTGTTTTGTAGAATACATGTGAAAAAAAGAATGAACTCCCATACCTGAAATACTTGTAAACAATATCCCATCATGTGATTTGAAGATTTTGTTGGGGGACATACTGAATACTTAAAGAGCCAATGGAGTTACGATAACTTCATAAGTCAGGTCTCAGTAATTCCTGTTATTCTCTGCTACCATGATAAATGTTGTCTTCTATAAATCTGGGAAAAGGGTCATTGAATATGTTTAAATTTTCATCATGCTATGTATTAGGATAAGAATCCAAAATTTAATTGCAAGCTGTAGAATTAAAGCCGAGCAATTTCTGTAAGCTCCATAGGTATTTCAGGATAAACTTTGGATAGTAAAATACACAGGCTCTTTAAAAAGATGAATTGATGGTTCCTCTTGACATGGTGTCCATTCGTCTACTGCTGAAGTGATAACAGACTTGAAGACAACAAAAGAGATTGACAGCAACTGCTGGTAAAATGTTAGCCTGCAAAGTTGGCATCATAGTTACTAATTGTATTGCCAAGATCTCTAAAAGTCAGGATCATGGGCACAAACTGGCCTTCACTTTGCAGGATAGTTTAGCCTGACTTAATCCTGGTAGCAACTTCATCACTGCTCTCAGGGAGGGCTGCTGATATAATTTACATCAGTGAATAACATGTCATACATCTGGCTTGCTATTTTATCCTTCATTATTAATTTATACTGGTAGTCTATCTGTGTAGAGTGTACAGCACCATAAAAGTAAGCCGCAAGGCAGAAATGTAACATGTATTAAAACTGCCAATTGATATAACAAAAGCTTTGAATGGTATCTTTGTAGGAAACTATTCTGTACTTAGTTTTGAATGCAAATTTAGTGAAGAATTGCTAGTATAGGCTTGCATTTGTATCATGGGAACAGTCCCATGGCTTGAAGTACTGTAGGTTATATCCAGATGCAAAATGATATTAAAACAGTGATGAAACAAAAGAATTTCCAACTAATAAATAGACCTCTGCAGTACTTATTGCAAACAGTCTTACCTTTCCCTGTTTTTAAGATTTGGTAAAAATGCAAAAGTTTTGTTTTTCTATAATAAAATAGATCAAGTCTATGTCAGTGTCTTCATGCACTTTGGGAGAAGGGCAAGGGTGGCAATTTGTTCTCAATATTGGGGGAGGGAGAGGGGGACATGGACACATTTTCAAATAATTTACTGTGTAAAAAAATCAAAGTCAGTGGGCAATTATTCAAATATTGGGGGGGGGGAGGACATGTCCCCTCCTGCACCCAGGTTCCACCTAGGATCCCCCCAGGATGGCCCTCCATTACGAAGGGAGAATGGCCAGGAGTTTGATTTTAATGTATGACCATAGAAGATCATGGATCTCTTCAGTTTCTTGTTGAAATGGTCAGTTAACTTTAATTGTTGCACTTGTGGCATTGGTGAAGAGGTGCCATTTTTGCAGACTTAGTTTATATCCACTAACAGAATATAAAGGGAAGCAATCATAAGCTGGTGAATTTCAAACTCTTTTTAGCTTCAGTTGTTTTGATTGCCACACTCAAAAGTGTTATTTACTGTTTTACTTGGCCTCTAGGAGTTCCTTCAAAAGCTTAAAAAGCTAGGCCACTGTGATGTTCCTTCCTCCTCTTATCTCACAACAGGCAACAGCAGTATTAATAGAACTGTTAAATTCACTACCAGTAGTGAGGTAGATGACAGAGCTGTTAATGTTAATTTATTGAGATTTTAATCCTTCCTTGTCCTCCGGGTTCCCCATCATAATGGCCCCTTCTCTAAGGTTCCAGCATGCTAAAATTACCACAGTTGTAGAGATCCACATTACTGTCCAGCTAAATGCTGAAATTTGTGATCATTTGTTCACAGTCATAATATTTTGCTTTCTGTCTTTATTGAATTATTTGAACTAACACAGCAGCAAAACTATGTGCTATGTCAACATTTGGCACTGTTTCTTTAATAATGAATACCATGCTGTGACGGTGTTTGAGTCATGAAGCCACTGCAATTCAGCCTGCATAGATATTAGCTGGGTGTCTACCAGTGTTTATTTCATGTTGTGTCACATATCAATAACATTGAATTGGTATTATCATGGAAGTACTACCTTGGAGGTAGTACTTCCATGTAAATGAATGTTCACCTAGCTCTGGTTATTTCAAAGTCCAACATTGCACTTGTTGTAGGATAAATACTTTTAGTGTTGTGTGATTCACCAGTTACTGTACATTTTCAGTCATGTGAAAGGATAAATGGCTAAACACTTTGTAAATGTTTTAACATTGGTATAGGTTGAGTAATTTCATTCAAGTTATATTTTAGTTAATAATGTGTGGTGTGGTGTGGCTGTAAGTGCTATACTTCTAAGCTTTCAATTAAAATGACCAGATGGTAAAGAATAACACCAGTAAAAAATTGAAAAATGGTACCCACTGTTGGATGTGATCAATTTGTAGTTGAAAAGTCAAATTATGTACAGTACTGTAGGCCTGGAGTATTATGCAGTATTGAAGGAATCTGAAAGCATTTATGAAGCAGGTTCACTCTGGACTTGTCATCATGGGGCAAATTGTACTGATGAACACTCTTAATTCCCTCTTAATGCTGTAAGTCTTATTCTGCACTCCCAATAACCAGTGGGGTTGCTTCAAGCAGGTAAGGGGGAAGTTCTAAGGCAGCTTTTGGAAAAGGGTGAGGAGTTCAGGAGAGAAAGGATACATGCTTCCTCAAAAAGTTTGGTAATCAATCACAAATCACTACAGATTGTCCAAATGTAACCAAGGACTGTGAGAAATAAGTCTTAAGTTTAGTACCAATTTAGGCCCTCTTTCTCTCCCCCCTTCCTCTTTCTACCTTAATTTTGCTCTGATAGAGTGGTCCCCTCCACCAGTTAATAGCTTCTGGTAATGTCACGGTTATCTATCCTACCATCTGTATTCAAATAGAAAGAAGGCATGCATCACTGAACTTTTTGCATAGACTTCAGGTTTCTAGCAGTATGTGGAATACCGTCCTGTCTTTCGCTTCGTTCTGTTTTTTGGGTTCCTTGTCAGTTCTTCATTTGTTGCAGTGTCAGTTTTCACAAAAGTTTCATTGTGCAATTGCACCCAATTAGTCAATGATAGGATACCATAGTACAGATTTAGGGCTTGATCACATCCATTAATCATCTAGTAGCTTTGAATGCAGACTGTGTGGAATAATCGTTAATACTGATAGTATGCAGCAACCACTGCTGTGACAGTGACTATGTACAGCCTTGAAGCATTTACACAGCAGAGGTGGCGCCAGGATTTGCCTGACTGGGGGACCAAGGTCCTTGATGGAGGGGACAGCAACCTGAAGCTCCGAAAAACATCAAAAAAATTTCTGGCTTTTTTCAGGAAAGAATTAAAAATTTGGGAGTATTATTGAAGAAAATTTGAAAAATTTGGGTTTTTTTAAAGAAAATTGGAAAATTTGAGATCTATATTGAAAAATCTGCCCTTCCTATGAGCAAAGTCATATATCGTCGGGACGACTGAATGTCGTTGGGATTACATACTTTATCGTACAGATTAAGGTTCCCCGACGAAATTGAAAATTTCCCTGACGGGGGGACAGCCTTTCCCAACGGGGGACCATGGCCCCCCAGGCCCTTCTTGGCACCCTCCCTGTTACACAGAAGCAAGTACTGTGCCGACTCCAAGCACAGAGTTGCTATTTGACAAATAGCAACTCCCTGCTCCAAGTGAATATATTTTGTGGCACTATTTAAAAGGGTATTTAAGGGTAGCTCAAGGTTATTACTAGCTTGAAGCAAGGTTAAAAACCAAGACAGGTATGGTGTTGACAAAATGTCCCCCAAGAACAACAAAACTTGAATCCAGTGTGGTATCGGAATAGTTCACAACTTTAAAAAAAAAGTAGAGTGATGCCTATGTGATAAACAGTACCAGCTTTGTAATTCATGTACACACATAATCAGTTGTAAGAATTATTTCTCATGAAAATTTATAAGGATGAATTTGTGAAATGTGAACAGTATGTATGTGTGACACTGACAGCCCTTGGTTTGTTCAAATTCTATGGTGTCACAGGAATTCACTGTGACTTCTACTGTATTAGTTCTTTATTAAACAGATTAAGTACACCAAGGAAATGGTCATACTGTACATGACTTCCATGATATTTGCATTCAAATGACATGTGTGTGGGCAGATTATAGTGGGTAACCATATATCCTACAGTATGTACATATTTCTCTGCTGGTGGTATAGTGGCACTTACTCATCTCTACAGCATGTTAATATAACATATGTTCAATACTGATTCATCAATCAAAGGGGCTATTAAAACTCCACACACTAGTGAAATTAACTGCTGCCTGTGGATGGTTTCTGATGCGGATGACCCTGCATTTGAACCTTAGCTGTTAACTGTGAAGGTATTAACCTTCCACTAGCCACCCTTTTGTAGCTTCATAATTTGATTGTACAAATCCCTTTCCTGGGTGAGTCACAAAGTTCCATCTGTGCTGATGTCAATGCCAAGAAATGCAGCCTTCCCTCCAGCGTCTATTTTAGACTGTCTCTAATTGCTTGTTTGATTGTAGGATAAATGCCTGTCAGAGCTGGAGATCAAGAGCTGTTGAAAAAGTGGAAAAGAGTTGCCAGAGGCATCATTTCCTTTGGTGTCTGGTATCACTCGTGGCAAGCCTGATATTTAGGTATTGTGATCACCCTGTTTAAGGGCAACCTTCACAGTTTCACTTTCAAGGGTCCCCTGCTGCCACCCTAATACCAGTACTGTCTTCAGTGTCAGGGGAACTCCCAAAGCGAGTACATCATGTACAGGTCTCTTTGACAAGTGGAAATTTGCTACTGAGGATGTATGTCCCATGATTAGTACTATATATATATTGCCATATTCAGAAGTACTGCAGATCAGTCTGTTGTTACTTTACATGTACATGTTTGTGTACTTGCATTGAAATTGTGGAAAGTTCTATTTATTCTAGGAGGTCCACATGCTACCAGAAAGTAGGTGTGGCAAAATATTATTCCTGAAGAGACCAAAAGAATGTGACTTTTATGTTCTCTTTCTCTCTTTCTCTCCCTACCAATCCCTTACTTAATCCGAGGTAGTACTTCCATGCTTAATCCTCCCTCAAGAAAAGCAACAAAACTGTCCAGGAATACACTTTTATTTTGTGGGATCGTGCAGGTGCAATATCCTATGAAAAATGAGTAGTTCAATTAATTGTCTTTCAGTTTTGATATGTTCTTTCAGTTTTGATATGTTTGTTCAAACAAATTTCATATTTAAATGGAGGATGCAGTCACCCCAATAAAGAATTGTATAGTAGACTATCCTATTTCCTGAATGGCTCTTGAGAATCATGTGAAAGTATTTTTCTCACTCTGTTGTTAAATTTACTGTACAAGGAACAACTGCTTGGTTTACCTTGAATATGCAATATTTATGTCCTAAAATATCGTGAAAGATATTTGGAAGAGAGATAGAAAGAAATTTGTGACATTTAGCTATTGTTTCAAAATAAGTTTGGGGGGTACTGCTTATGACCTTCAATTCCTTCAGTAGAAATTCTTTTACATTTTGTAGAACTTCATCCTGAAATTACTGAATCAATAATTTGGCTGCACTCACACTAGTTCTCCGATCAATCACTTTGGAAAGTTTTTCATTGCTTTCTGTTACAGAATGTCCTTGCAAAGGCATTGTATGACAACTCAGCAGAAGCTCCTGATGAGTTAGAGTTTCGGAAAGGAGATGTCATTACGGTGATAGAACAAAACACTGGTGGATTAGAAGGATGGTGGCTTTGCTCCTTGAATGGTCGACAGGGCATTGCCCCTGGTAACCGGCTTAAAATAATGGCTGGTATGTTTGAAACATCAACCATCAACACCAGGTTGAAGAAAAGTGCAGAATTTGAAGTAAGTACTCTATCTCAAAGGCTATCATTTAAGAAATGATTTCTTTTCATACATTGTAAATACGAATACGAATGTTGGAATACGAAGTTTGGAAATATTAAAATGTTGAAAGTGAAAGTAAAGGACTTAAATGCAGTATTTTGCTGTTAGTGTGTGTTCCTGAAATTTTCAAGTTTCGCATGTTGGAGTGTAAGTTGTATGGGTGTGAAGTTTAATATCTTGTCTTCTAACAGGTGGGTGGGTGGTGACATAAGGGAGAGAGGAGCATTCTGCCCATAGCATTAATTAGCTAGTAGAGGTTGGAAGGGGTGGGGTAGGTCATAGATTTGTTTCTACCTGCAGGGGATGGGACTAGGAGGTTTTCTGTGGAGCTCCTTGTAGCTACAGACTGTACAGTGTGTGTAAAGCAGATGATCAACATTAGTGTGAGGTGTATCAGTTCTCTATTTGCCAGAGGTAAGGTAACAAAGGGCATTAAAACTCTCTGAGTTGTTTTCAGTAACCTAGAAAAGCAAGTGTGTTTAGATACTGGTATTCCCAGAGGTGAAAAGGTCTTTCCTAATGTGGCAGGACACTTCAGATGGGTTTAACTAAATCTCATTTACACACTCTTGACCAAGCAGATACACCCCATTGAAAGCCATCCAAGTGTTACTTGGAGGCCTTGGGCTGCTGATATAGTCCTTGGCATCCAGAACTTGTTTTTAGGGAATAGAGAGAAAAACAACTTCATTTTACAGCTAAATTACAACCAAAACACCTCAGTAACAGTTGCACCTGCCCTATAAGATCCTTAAATAAACTTCACAGTTACAAAGCAAAACTTGTCAAACCATCAACAAGGTGGTTCAACAGAAATTATGGCTGCAAGCTTCTTGTTGAGTGAGACATTTTGAAGAAAGCAGAGAACTGAAAGGGGGGCCCTGGGCTATCAGCTTTTCTGATCTCTTTGTGTCAACCCCTAATTCTCTGTTCTTAAAGGGCACATACATTTATCCAAACCTCATTTGGAAGCAACAGTAGACTCTGATTAAGTCTTTCTGTTGAAACGTTTTTTCTTGATGTCTCATTTGTTATTTCAAGTTAATAAAGTATAAGAATAGACATCAAGCTTTTTATTGATTCCTTGCCGAAGGCCGAAGGAATCTATGCCATGGTGATGTCGTGTGTGTTTGTGACACTTAGCTTGTAATCGCGATATCTCAAGGTAGGAATGACCAACACTTTTCATATTTGGTACGTAGATTTGTCATGTCAAGAGGAAGAACCCTATAGTTTTTGGTAGAGGTCAAAGGTCATTCGAGGTCACCAGAGGTCAAAGTCCGAAAACCTTGTAATCGCGATATCTCGAGTTAGGAATGACCGACACTTTTCATATTTGGTATGTAGATTTGTCATGTCAAGGGGAAGAACCGTATTGTGTTTGGCAGAGGTCAAAGGTCATTCAAGGTCACCAGAGGTCAAAGTCCGAAAACCTTGTAATCATGATATCTTGAGATAGGAATGGCCGACACTTTTCATATGTGGTATGTGGATTTGCCATGTTGAGAGGAAGAACCCTATCGTTTTTGGCAGAGGTTAAAGGCCATTCAAGGTCACCAGAGGTCAAAGTCCGAAAACGTAATTGCGATATCTAGAGATAGGAATGACCAACACTTCATATTTGGTATGTATATTTGTCATGTTGAGAGGAAGAATCCTGTTTTTTTGTCGGAGGTCAAAGGTCATTCGTGGTCACCAGAGGTCAAAAGCCGAAAACCTTGTAAACACGATATCTTGAGGTAGCAATGACTGACACTTCATATTTGGGATATAGGTTTGTCATGTTGAGCAGAGGAACCCTATTGTTTTTGGTGGAGGTCAAAGGTCATTTGAGGTCACCGGAGGGTCAAAATCCGAAAACCTTGTAATATGTAAACAGTATATCTTGGCATTGGGCTGAGTTGGGCATGGCATTAAAAAAAGTTGAATGAAGACTGCATGGTCTCATTAGGTCAACTAAGAGCAACTGCCATAATTGCCCTTTAAGGGTAGGTATATTAATGCTGTCTAAAGAAGATTGAAAATAGAGCACCTCCACTTCTTAGTCAGGGATGAAAGGGGTAACAACATTTTTCTTTTTGTTCATTTTTGTTATAAATTACATGAACCCTTCAATCCATAGCGCTTTCAGTCCATGGAAGTTTCTTCTTTCAGATCATACAGTATCCTACAGTACTTTGATTTTAAGGAAGTCAGGACTGCCCCTTTTTCCACTGAGTTTTGTACAAAAAATAGAACCTAACAGAACTGCACGTTGAATACTTGGCACGCCTAAAACAGACTTGCGAAATGAATTGTCTTTTAACTATGTACAGATGACAGTTGAATAGAAGCAGCATTGTGATGTAAATAATATAAAGATGAGAGTCAGTCTGCCAATTTGGCATGTAGACTCCACAGCTTAAAATAACATAGGCTGATTTCTTAGCTTCGTCATTTTCCAGTATGTGTATCAGACAGATTTTATTTTCCTATAGCAGTCGTTTAGTCTCCAGAATTGTAATCTTTGTGTACAAGGTCACTTCTTAATTTTATATGTTCTACTGACCTTGATGCAAATAACAGACCAAGCAATGGCAGAAGACCCTGAGAAACTATTCAAGTATGGAAGTCCAACTGTCTGCAGGCCAATGTGGATTGTTAACACATTTTACGTGTAAACAATTATGTTCAGCGAGAGTTTCCATCTGTGTCGTAGCCCCTTGCAGTCTGTTGAAACCTTTGAGGAATTTATGGGAATGCAATTATAGCCTCAGATCTTTCTGCCAAAACCCATGATTGATTAGAATAACTTTTAATGCTATGTTGAGAAGTGAATCACGTTTTAATGTGGAGAACATCTGTGCAAGTGTGCCATATACAGGCGATGCAACAACTTCTGTTATTACCCATGTCAAGAATCTTGTGGGAAGATTTTACGAAAGTTGTATTTTCCTGTGTGACATTTAAAGGTCTTGTCCCTAGTGAAATAGTGATTAAGTTTCAATCTAAACAGGAAGCAATCTGGGCAAATATGTGAAGAAATAACTCTGATGTAATGATTATAGTGTCATGGAGTTTTAATTATGTTGTGCCATAAAAGGTGTTTTAATAATTGTCACCTGTGACACAAAATAATGAATACTATTATGTGTTGGATTAGTTCAAGGCTGTGAAGGAAACGTTTGGGTTTGTAAAGCCTACATATCTGTGTCAGAATCATGTGATATCATCATAGAAGGGGGTTTTAAAAGGTCTTTGACTTCCATTGACTCAGATATCTTCCAGGTGTCAGGTGTCACTGTAGCACACAGGTTATTAATACATGTGAATACAGATTCTGCTGAGGACACCATGTAGATTCTGAGCCCTCTCTTTACAATCTACTTCATACCCTGTTCGATGTCACTGATTGTTTCTATGTGTGGTGTATGCTATACTCCACAACACTGCTGTACAGTCTTTATGCCCTTAATCTGCATGTCATTGACCAATGAGGCTTGATTCAGTTAGAATCTGTCCTCTTTTTGTCAATCAAAGGAGTGTGACCATGATACTAATAACCTGTGAGTGTAGGCCTATTAGCTCCATGGTGTGACCAGGGAGTTGTCAAATAGCAACTCTCCAGTGGAACCAACCACATGGGATGCTACATATTTTTCTACATTGCAGAATCAGATCATGTTATATAACATGCACCACCCAGTCTTCTGGTCAAGCCACATTCGGCAGGAACATCAGTCTATGTTTCCAAGTTCAACACCTATCCTGAAACTTATGTGGGCCTAATAATTATAAACACTTGCAGCATCTTTGGTTGTGTTTGGTTGCGGAAGAAAAAAATGCCTTTAAATAATGTAAAAAGAGCATTACTGTGACTAGTGGTAACAAAGATTAATTCTCTCCAGTCTCTAATTCTTGATCTTGCAGTTGCAGTAACATCATATTCACATGATTTCCTTTGTAATGTTCAACAATTGATGTGAACTGAAACAGAAATATGCAAGTTCTGGTTGTTCCCTTTGTAACTATGTATGCATTCACACTGTAAAGTAGGTTCTATGCCTATTTTGTTGTTTATATGTATGCAGACCACAAGAGGAACAGTGGATGTGGTTTAGTGACTGAGGTCAATTTTTGCCAGTCTCCCTTGTAAGACTTTTTATTGACCCTATCCTCTTCTACATACGATCGAGTCCCGTTCAATGAAAAAGAGGTATCTGGGAAAAAATTTCTACCCGGTGAGCACTAATTAACGAGTAATTTACCTTTTTGTAACAACTGACAAATTTGTTCACCCAAACAATTATGCATGCAAAACACGCCTTCATCACCCTTGATTTGAAATCCACCAATCAAATCATTTTATCATGTTACGTCAGATAATAACAAATGCCTTTTACAACGTGGACAAAGTGTTTGTAAAATACGATCAAACTATATGATTACTACACTGTCTGTACTGAACAAGGGAGTTGCTATTTGACATGCTGATTAAACTACAGTTAGTGTACTATAGGGGGCTTTTCAGGGAGTTGCCATTTGACTCCCTTGTCTTATCACTTCCCCGGTATACTATGCACAATGTTATCATTAAACTGTTATATTCGGCCTTAGCAGGTTGTTTTGCTTTCGAAACATCAGAATGTAAAAGAGATTGTTGGTGCTTCAGCAACTGCTACTATCGGTTTAGGCCCTAGTTGAAAACGAAAATTTTACTAACCTGCCAAAAATTAAGCACAAGCCTTTCGCAGGTAAAATTCCACCTTCAGAAAGTCCTAATAACGAACACTCTTCATGGACTGTGTGAGACGTTAGTGGCATGGTGAACCAGGGAGATGACACCGTACTGCATCTTCCTGGATGAGTTGCAATATTCCACAGTACAACACAGTACGGAACGGTAACTGTGGGGGTACCATGGGAGTGCGAGGTAGTGCTTCCATGGTGGTACTCTGTTGTGAGCATAGGGTCTTGGGAAGAAGGGGAAGCAAGGTCAACGTATTCTGTAATGAGTGTAAATATGACCCGACATAAGAACTCTTCCAAAATGAGTATGCAGCAGTGCGAACGTTGCATGTGGGCGAGGCTTATCATTCAGTAATGAGCCGGTTCGATGAGGAAGTTATTGCTTCTTTTTGTCCATATTTCGTGAGATTAGTGTTGATCTGCTGCAAGTTATTTTGTGATTTTTGTTTGGAAAGGGGGAAAAGACCACAGTGGGATTACATTCGTGTCACTTTGTGATATTATTTCAAACGCAGTATTTCCCTTTAATATTAACTGTTTACAGATTGATTATGCAACTGGTTGTTCCCTTCGTAGCTGTTTGCATTTATGCTGTATAGTAGGTTCTATGCCTATTTCAATAACTTACAGCTCCAAAAGGAACAGTTAATGTTCAGGGGGAAGTTAACCCACAGTGCCGCAACTCCAACATGCAAGGTCAAGAATTGGGATATTGACACTAGAACTTTGGTGGGTTGTAATATTACTTAGACTTTGATACCACAATTACTGTCTTGATGTCTTAGAGGTAGTCTCTGCCCCCATTGCAGGGATGGTGTACCCTGTGAGTAGCGATGGGGTATAATTATGCTTGCAGCCTGTTCCTTGAAATTGTTCTTGTGCAGTACTGCACTGATGTACAGGTGTGAAGTTTAAGCACTCAACAATCTTATTGAAGAAGGAACTGCATTCAGTATTTCATGTTATAAAATAACATTGGGTAATTTCATTTTTCATATAATCCAGTAATTAAAATTTCTCTTACATAACATATCCCTTCTTGGTATAGCCTACATATGTTGTAACATGGAGCTACCACCTCTGAGGTTGTTGGTTCTTTGTCCTACTGTAGTTTAAAGGAGAACACAAGGTCAAGCATTGAATTAAGAGTGATCATCCACTTAACACCAATATTTTGAAATGAGGATTGGTGTGGTAAACCACAGTCATGAGTCCACAGGAAGTAGTAGCCTGCAATACTGTATGTATGTAGTTTGACCTAGTCCTGTAAGAGCTTTTCCTGGCCATATATGTGCACCGCACATGGGATTTATGGAAATGTATGTACATATTCTTGGCCTGCAGTATGCCATAGAAAGTGTCAGATTGGCAGTATAACATTCATGATTCTGGTGTTTAATTATAGAACTGCTTGATGGTGGTTAAATTACTCAAATGTGGCATTTGCCAGGGTTATGTGTTCAAGCAACGTCATTGCTTTGGATGTCGACGAGTTACCTAATTTTACAGTACATGAAACAGAAATCAGCCTGGTATTTGAAACACCACTTGTGACACTCGTGTTGTTATGGGTGTTGTACCCCCCCCTCCCCTGAGTGCTTCTGTTGAAATTTGATCCACGTTCTTTCATGATGGGACCATAAAGAACACACATACTTATTTTTTAATGAAAGTTCAAACTTGCATCCAACCATGGGATAGTTGAAGTTAGATTATGTTTGGGGGATTTTCAAAAGAATACCCTGGATGTAATATTAGAAGTGATATTTGATTCCCTTCAAAATGGATGACAAACATATATGTTGCTTTGCTTTTCAACAAAAATCATCATTCAGGGGACTTCCCTTATAGTTCACAATTTGTAATATTAGTGACCTACTGTACCTTTTAAATCAGGCCCCATTACCCATTCAACTCATCTGACTTCATCCAAGACTAATTGTCAGTCCTCAGACTCTGACCCCGCAACTGAAATTTGAGAAGTTGTTACCCACCAACTTCTTGTCTTATGTAAAGTTATACTGGTGCTTGGTCAGGAATCCCCTCTTCAACCTCACCAAGGACCCAGGACAACAAATGAGCAAAGTACATTATGATACTACATATTGTATTAGGTCATGTTACCAAGAAACAAGAGTGATTGAGTCATTGCAAGTGACTGACAGTGACTTCTGAAGCACATGTTATTAGCTTGAATCAGTTTAGTGAATCTTGATGCAGATATAAGACGCTGTACATGTCCCAGCTACACAGAGTTAGAGGGATATGACTCATGCTGGGGCAGGACTGGGAGAAGGAGATGGGTGTAGGATAAGGGGTAGGGTACATGTGGACTTTGTCTTAATTGACCATATAACTATACCACTGAATTTTGAATGAGACTTCTAATAAAGATGCATGCTATGAATGGTACGTTTTAACAGATGTACTACAGTAGTGAATTTAATTGAACTTGTTACAGATTTGTATTGTAAGTTCGATAAGAACTAAAAAGTCCAGTATATTTTACTTTGTGCCAGTACTTCAAAACTTTATAACTGGCAGTAGTGATTGCAGTACAAAAAAAAAAAAAAAAAAAAACCCCTTTCAGTAACATTCATGAGAGGGAATTAAAAGCATCATTATACACTGCAGTATTTAGTTTGGCTTTTCCATTGCTCTTTACATCCCATGCAAGACAGCACCTTCCAAGAAGTCAACAGTCATAAAGCAGTATTCTACAGGGTGTGCTGAAGTAATTTACATTCCTAGCTCATTACAAGATAACTTAACTTGCATATTTCTTTCTAAGCATACCTATGGAGTGATAATTTTACCTCGCAGTTGTTTGTCTGGAAGGATTTAATACCTGTAATGTGACTCCTGTTGAGAGGGCCCTTTGAAATTTGCTAGTACTGTATGAGGCCTGGTACAACTGTAAATACCAGGAACATGGTAATTATTTCTTTTGAGACTGTAAAATCAACTATTTCCAGTTGGACTAGTAATTGTACAAATGTTGCACTAATTATCTTCCGTTGAGCAGAGATTAGCTTGCTTGCTCTATTAACCAACTCAACAATATCACTAATTTTATAGGAAGGGGCAGTTAGTCATTCAGGCCATCCTAGCACTTGTACTTACAGGGGGGGGGGGAGGCTGTGCAGTAAGGGGTATATGGAGTATATAAAAAGTACACTTGCATGGGCTTGTCGGACAATGATCCACATTCTTGATGTCTCATGTAGGTGGGAGGTTTCAAAGAAACTTTATAAGAAATGGAAAGTGCTATTATGATATAAAACTCATAAATCTTGGCAAATATATACTTCCTCATTCCTTGCAAACCATCTAGGTCTGATTCCCAGGCCCAGCCCACACACAACCTAATATTACTGTGCATTATAATAGAGTGCAGCATAGTTTGATTAATATTTTGAATATTTTGATGATGTTATCTTATGTTTTCCAAGTATCACATACTTACCTTGAGAAAGAAATGGTCATATAATGGTGCCTTACAGTGTATCATACTATATAGATCAAGACATTTTTGCGACTGTTTGTCATTATCACTCAAGTTTTACATACAGTCACACAGGTTTAATTAGAAAGAATTAAAACAGAAAACTGCAGATAATTTTTAGTGGGTTTTTAAAGCACTATAGATAGAAATTATTCTAAATGGTTCTTTTTTGACAGACTCAGACAGACTTTATACTTCAAGTCACAAAGGTTGTAGTAATGGTAGCCCTGATATCACAGTTAAGAAACGAACAGCCATCATACAGGTACTCAATGCATTTGTGATGCCATTCATCCATGATTTACAGGTTGTAGAATGGTAGACAGTTCAAAATTTGACAACTGGTAAATTTTATTTCCAATATGTAGCCTTTTCAAAGAATTGTTCAAATTTTCAAGTCTACAGCTTAAAGAGGGTTTTGCAGCCCCTAGAAAATTCAAAATTCATTGACTCAATGCAATTTAGTATGTCTTCCCCCTCCCCTTAAGAAAATGCCCCCATCTCCAGAAGCTATTTGGCCTCCATTCAGTATATACCTTTTCTGACTTCCTCCTGCTTGGCCATTGGTTCCTGATCTTGGAGGGATGCCATTTTCTTGTCCCGATAAGTCACAGCCCTCTTGGTCATAATTCTCTCAATTAATACTTTTGTGAAGTTAAGCTATTTCCAAATGGTATTGGTGAAACTGAATGCAGATACATGGTATTCCCATATTCTGTCAGATGGGCCACTGGGACCCTGTTGATGCAATGAAAACATAGCTTGCATCCTTTAAGAATAAAATGAGATCCAGTGATGACCAATGAGTTGGGTTTTAACATGTTGTTGTTTGTTGCTTTATCTTGTTTCTTATGTTTCTAGAAACATTTTTCTTGAAAAGGCTTCTTTCACCTAATTAAAAATATCCAGGCACCGAGGGAGATTTGTTGTCTTTGCTGAATACTCTGTCCCATAATAGGGGGAAAATTGGGGATGCCATAAATAGAAATGTATAAGCAATGCTAATTTCTCAGTGTCACAATATTTTGATACTTTTTTTCCCCTAAGTCATCATGACATTCACTTTCTTATGAATACATTGGCTTTAAATTTGGAAAGTTAATATTATTCTCCAGGGTTTCCAAAGAGCTTTCCTTCTTTTACCCACATGTAAAACTGACATTTTACATGTTCCTTCCTTATTTTATATGGACATTTTTCTTCCTTGTAATTGGCAAATATTTTTTTTAACATTTGTACATCACTCCTGCTTTGTACAGGAAATGTACTCCATTACTATATACTTGATCATTTGTTACGACCTATATACCAGGTTCTCAAGAGGCAGCTCGTGGTTCTTTTAAGGGTTGTGATATGCATTAATGTACTCTGTGGGAAAGTCAAAGTGCTTGAACCAATGAGAGCACTATAGTTGTTCTGGCTGTGCAATTGCTTTGCATACAAACTCAAAATTGCCCTTAGGCATAAACATGGGAGAACTCATGAAGGACCTAAATCTTTAGTAATAATTGCTAAAGGGACCCTAAAATTCTTGACTTTAGTTTACTCCTTTATCTAAGAATATACTTTGTAATGTTTGGAAATCTTTGTGAGGGAAAGAATGCTGAATTTGTCAGCTTAATTGATAAAAAAAAATAATACAGGTTAATACAGTACTGTAAGAAGTGATGTAACTATCTGATAATTTCTAGAACAGTCATAGGAGTTGTGTATTGGTTGCACATTTTCTGAGATTTGTCCAGTTCAAACTTCAAAGACTTTTCATGGTGGACAGACATATCTGCAAGTACTAAAATGGTGTTTGTCATGAGATTAAGTTTGTAACTTTTAAGTGATGGTGTGGATAAGTGAGTATGAAGTGTTGTTGGAAAGTTATTTTGTACCTAGTGACTTCAGTCCCTTCCTGTTGTGTGGTTCCAGAGGCAGTGCTCAGACTCATTAGGAGAAAGGTTAAGGGGATTTTATAGCTTCATTGAAAATGGAATTATGGAACAAGAGTGACGTACTACTATGTGTGGTCATAATATTGCCGGAAAATGCTGACGACATAGTCGTTTGCATGATCATTTCACCTACATTCAAAATTCTAGCTGAACTAAATGGTGAACCTCATAACCAGGTTACAACCCAAGTGGTTCCTGTTTTCACATGATATGTGTCTGTGAACGGAAGTTATCAAGCCGACCTTCACATAGGACTGAGCAATAGACGACTGTTATGACTCCTCTCCGTGCCATCTCTCAGACCTTTTTGCATGTAACCATGACTTGAGTGCTACGTTTATTTATGAAGTGTCATCATGAACCAGTAATGAACTTGGCAAGTGTAGCTAATAGCTTCCAGTGAAAACAGGCCTGGCCCCCTTCTCATCTTTAATGGGGCCAGCAGTAAAATTCATTGTTTATCTCTCCTGAAAGGCAATAGCCTATGGTGTTTGTGAGTGTGATCATTTTATCTCGCTGACAAATGACAGGTTTCCTGCGCTTGTCAACCTGCAATACCATGGGCCATTGCCATAGTAATATACATTTTAATACTTCTGAGGTGATCACCAACAAAGCAGCTTGAATGTAACAAAAAAATATGAAAAAATATGAATTATCAAAGGAAGGTCCTGAGCCTGGTTCATAGTGTTTGTTTGAATTTTAATCTCTTATTTTGTCATATTGTGCAGAAAGGCTGTAGTCAGTCAGCTTATGTCTAATCAGGGAGTTGCCACGGAATCGCTGGCCACTCCCTGATTCAACATACGTGCAGAATTCTTGTGTGAAAATAAAACTGCGGGGTTTTCCCTCTTGTAAAAATTATGTTTAGCAAAGTATAGTGTTTCACCTTTTTTTTTCAGTAATTTAAGGTTTTTGTTTCATATTAGCACAATTAAAGTAATTAAATTATATCTGTGACGAATGTTTTTAAAAGAACTGTTTGCTTGATCTCAGGAATAACTTAAACTAATTATTATCCAGGTGTCTGACTGGAAATGTAGTTGTTATTCAATTAGCTATGTCTGCTTATATTAATGCCTCTAAATATTTGATGTATTAAGGCATATTTTGTTTCCTCATTAGCTGGTCATTCAGTTCATCTAATTTCACCTGTAAATGACTGATGAAGCTATTTCCTGCTGTTCATTTTATAGTATCTTCTTTGGCTTTTTCTTTTTCCAGAGTTACACATACGACACTTTGCCGTCTCGAAAATCAGTGGACAGAGGGGTTCCACAGGATACTTATGATGTTCCCCCAAGAAGAGATGCCCATCCTGCGGCCCATTTGGGGTATCAAACCATTCCAGGAGCACGAAGACAAGCTAAGGATGCACTAAAGGGAAACAATGGAAGTGATGCAGAAAAACTGTCAAAGGTGAACCAGAAAGTGGTCCCATCACAGGAAAATTTTCCACAAGAAATTTATGATGTTCCCCCCAGTCACAGTGTCACTGGGCCAACAGAACATTATGATACTCTCCCCAAGCATGGGGCAGTAGAAAAGATAGGCACACCTAAGATATATGACTCTTTAAAAAAGTCAAAGTTTGGAAGTCCAGAGAAAAAGTCTCAGATTCAATCCGATGGACATGGTTCCCCTAAAAAAGTTATTTCTAAAGCTCCTCAACTGAAACTCCCATCAGGGCCTTCCAACCTGGAAATTTATGATGCACCATCTGCTTTCAAGCACCAGCAGGAGGTGTATGACATTCCTCCTAGTCATTGTGACTACTTCCAAGCAGATGAGAGTTTGGGAGAGGTGTATGACATTCCTACTCAACATCAGCCATTTGGTGGTAGTCTCCCTAACAGTCCTAGGGAGAAGACAGATTCCAACAAGAAAAGGATAATTGCTGGTGGACATAAAGTAGTCACAAAGTCATTTTCCCAGGATGTTTATGATGTCCCAACATCACACCAAATGTCCCATACAAAGCATGGCACTGACTACACATATGATGTTCCTCCCCAGGTTTCTCGGGACAAACCAGGAGACCCAGGGCCAGCTAAGGGTGGCACAGCAGTCCAGGACTTAGAAGGAAAAGTGAGCATCATGTCACTTGGAAAGAGCCCTCGGGCTGCATCCACAGAAGTTGGTTTTCCAAAGGGTATGCTTGAAATAGCAAGGGAGGATGCAGCTGACACCCTTACTAAGAAGCAACAGGCCTTGGACTCTTCTGCAGCATACCTATTGAGTTATGTCAGCAGCACTTGGAGAAAACTTGATAACCTTAAGCCAAGGATCTTTGAGATCCGAGCTGCTTGCAACCAGTTGAAACTGGCAAGCAAAGAATATTTAGAATTTGCAGAGGGAACCGTAGCAAATGCATTGCAATATCATGAAGCAGAACTCTTTGCAAAACTAAGCAAATTGTTAGATAGTTTGAAGAAAGAGTATGAAGGTATGGAAAAGACTGGGTCATCTATGACTGACCTAAATTGGGAAGCAGATAAGTTGTGTTCCAGGCCAGAAAATGATAATGCACTCCTAGACTCCTTTGTTCTTTCAGCTAGAAGTATCACTGACTGTGCTAAACGATTTTGCTCAGTTGTTCAAGACAATATTTGTGCACTGTTCAAGAGAACTGCTGTCATGCAAGAACGCCCTCTACCAACACCCCCAAGTGAAACAGGGTCTCTAAGAGGCAGCACTTGGGTAGCAGCAGAAAAAGAAGGTATGGTTACTAAGGAGCCAGCTCAGTCAGTGCAAGTACGACCCTTACCAGTGCCGCCTCAAGAACCAGTGGAAGATGAGACATTAAATACTTACGAAGAACTTCCCAGTACCATTGAGTCACAGGAGGAGCCTGCAAAGATTGCTGATTATGGTTATTTATCTAAAGACAATCATATCATTCCAGAGAGACAGCAGATAGTTCTTTCTGAAGGTGACAAACAGATCCTACAGTTTTATTTGGATAAGGTAGAGTCTTTGTCCAATAGCATCACTACAGCAGTAGAACTATTCTTCTCTTCAGTTGAGGGCAGCCAACCACCTAAAATTTTTGTGTCTCACAGCAAACATGTAATCATTCTTGGACATAAACTTGTGTTCATTGGTGATACCATACACCACAATATTCAGAATGCTAGTATTAAAGAACGTATCGTGGGTGCAAATGATATTTTGTGTGAATGTCTTAGCAGTGCTGTTAATGGCACTAAAGCAGCTGCTCTCCAGTATCCTGCTGTACCCCCCTTACAAGAAATGGTGGACAGGATAACGGATGTGGCAAATGCCACTCAAGATTTGCGAAATGTTATAATGGAGAGCGGAAGCCACTGATGGTCATTCGTTGATCTCTGAACAGCACTGGTCAGCACTACAAACTCCTGTTTTGTCTTGAATTATTGTTTAGCTCATGGAAATTTCAAGGCACCACTAGGAAGTTTTAAAAAGAGTATACACCCAAGTTGAGCACTGTCTTGGCATGTTTCTAGCCTTCAACAGGAAAGTAGAAAGTATAAATCAAAGACTGTATGTTTTGCAATATTTAAGAAACAAGTTTGGTGCTCCAATTATCAAATACTTTGTCATGCCATCTCGGACTAAAATCTAATTTATGCCATACTTTTCTCTTATATGTTGAACCAGGCTGTAATTTATATTGTTGAGATGCTTTTATTTGGAAAACATAGGACAAAGTAATCTTGCATTCGAACATAAATTGAAACACAGAATTGCAGTATGCCTTGCATGGCAGCTTCATTATTATAGCTTGTTTCATGCAATGTTCTGTGGTTAGAAGAAGGAAAATAAGGTCAGCTGTGTGGGTCAAGGCAGTATAAATGAAGGTGTTACATAATTGCATTATTCTTAAGGCAGATGGGCCACTTAAAATGTAACTGGAATCCAGTTTTTAAAAGGTTTTAAAATTACAAAATTGTACTGTAGAGTTGAATCTTTTAGATTGGTGTCAGGTTTGGGGAGAAGGGGTAGTGGTGGTAACAGCAACCATTCCTAATACCAGTGAGCTGCCACTCTAGCTCCATGCTAATACCCTCATGCCTGGTTTTAATGCACCATTTGAAATGGTCTCCCCATTATGGCCCTGTCAAGTGTCCATTTGATAATCACCAGCATGTATCCTTGGAATGATGGTTCACAGATCTGTTGACATTGCTAGAGATTTAGAATAGACTGTTATTGCAATAAAGTGTCCCCTTTACTGACCCTAATCATTTACAGTGTGGAACTTCCTTGCAAGTGTAGAAAGAAAGTAACCATCAGAAAAGTTGAAACAAAAATTGTTTTGTTTTCTTCATAAGGGAAGGAATTTTGTTGATATCAAATCTTTGACCTTTACTGGTATTTGTGATTAAGGCTATTCTGTAAAAATATTTAAATCCTATAATTGGGGAAGTTTGTGTCAATATAAATGTAAGGAAAACAGTAACTCTAATCTGTCATACAGGGTCAACAAGTACCAAAAGTGATCTTAACAGAATATATTACTTGTTTGCTTGCTAAGTGGAATTTATGATTTATGAGAGTTGAGTTCTGTTTTGCAGTGTTTTATGGTTGGTCTGTTAATTGGCTGGACTTAGACCTGTTCTGCCTAGGTGGGTTGGAGATGATTCTACACAGGTAGGGAAAAGATCACTCCCACCCAGAACCATACAGCAGTATGTGAGAAGTGTAAGGAGAATGGCTACTGTAGGCAGAGAAATAGCCATGTAGAGAGGTTGATGGTATTTTCAAGGTGAAGCAAAGAACTTCATGAGGGGGGGGGGAAGGGGGTAGCCAATGGAGAGCTTTTGGAATCAGATTGATTCATCTGTAGGAAGATTGATGGGTCGCCTCTGTTACTTCCACATAAAATTAAAAATCAAGGGAGTACAGGTAAGAGGTAATTTTGTGACTGAACTCATGGTCTTCCAAACTAGGAAGTTCAGGTGACTGCCTCGGCCTTTGTGTTGCCATTAGCATGGTTTCCTCTGATAATAATCAGTGGATATTACATACTTGCAGTTAATTGTTGTTGAATATCGTAGCTATGTTTCACTTACTGTTTCTGTTCTTTAAAGAGCAGAAGAGACCGACTGCATGGCTAGAGCATCTGACTTGCAGCCGGAAGGTCGGGGTTCGAATACTGTCCGGGTCATGCCAAAGACTTTAAAAATGGAACCCTACTGTCATTGTGCTTGGTGCTCAGCATAAACAATGGAGTAGGGAAAATAAGCCAGTGAGACACAACTGGAAAAAAGACAGTGGCCGGCCAGACTTAAACCAGTTGGTTACAAACTGAGCCGTACGTACAACCTCGTCTAACTACAGATAGGAGTGTATAGAAAGTATAGGAGGATGGTATCAATTGTTTTGTTTGTTATATAAACTTTGGAATTGGCAGATCTGGCCATCAGATGTTGGATGAGTATTTGAGTAGGCTACTCCACCTTCTAATAGTTGTTAGAGCTATCTACCCCCTCTCAGATACACACAAATTACTTACACATCCCATTCCCTTCCACTGCAAAAAATGGTTCACTATAGCCTATACCTGTTTCACACGTTGAAGTTGGGTGTTTTCAAAAGCTATCACATGCTACATTTTATGAACTTGCTGGCCTCGTCTTCTAAATAGCAGATATTTTTAGGAATGTAAGCCAGTAGTCTATCATACAATACCAATTAATCACCATCTCCTCACATTGCTGGCAATGAAAGTTGAGAATTTATGTGTTTGCCTTCCTCATATAAAGGAGTGCCCCTCTTTCGGAGATGGGTGATAAATTATCTTCTCAAGTGAAAGTTTGGTTATTGTAGGATGGTGGAATGCTGTGAATGTGAAAGGGATACACATCTGTGGAACAAGGGAAACAAAATATAAACAATTTGGCATCAGACAAGGACTTTTGGGGTTTCTTGCACTTTCACTCTTCCTGGCTTTCTTCCCCTTCATTGACTTTTCCCACCCCCTCAGACTCCCCAGTAAGTACGAATGAAGCATTGATGTTCTACCTTGGGGGTTCAAAGACAGCAGTTCCATAGGCCATGAGTCCACTAGCTATTTGTTCTATACCAAGGGGTATATAATGGTGAAAACATGGAGACAGTTGCTGATATGAAGGACAGTACTTTCCTTTCTGTATGGAAATGTAATTTTACTTTAGAAGTGTGAAGATAAACTTGTCATTCTTCCTTTTAATAAACTATCACATATGCATTGTTCATAATTTATCTATCCTTGTTAGCTATTTCAATTGAAGGGCAACCTTTACAAAACAAAGGAAACCGTCCATTAAAGTAGCATCCATTAGATAAAGCATATTTGAAGGCCAAGGCTCCTCCCTTCTCCTGTGATAACCTGCTCTACCAGCTTTTCACAGAACTTCAATGATATATTGGCGCTATTCAAATAAACAAGTATATTTGTAGCTCAATTGCAGCATATGCTGTTGTTTGTTGGTGTCTCAAATAGATGGCATTTCTAGTTTCAATGCCATTGTTGCTATTTATAGTATTACTCTTGTTTTGTAGTTGCTGGTATAATGTTACAAGATTAATGAAACTACTTATTTTTCACTATGGACAGTGAAATGTAAAAACAGTGGATGTAATTGTAATGTTCTATCCCTAAGGCTCTTGTTTTGGAATTTATATGCCTGTAAGCTAATGAATGAAACATCGCTCTTTTGTAATGGGAAATATTTCAGTGGGCAATTATGCTTCGTCACCTGTGTTTCTGATGACAATGTGGTAGCACTGTAGGGCTTAGATGATCAGGAGGTGATATTGCCTACATATAATATTGATGTGATTTTGGGCATCTTGTTACAGTCTTTCTTCCCTGTGTTACAATTTTGAATTACTAATATTAGATCCCCCAAAGTAGCTGCAAAACTCTTGATTTTGGTCATATATGTGCTTGCTTTGACTTCCTTCACATGTAATATTTAGCTGAGGAAATTCATTATATGCGACATTGACGTTCAAGTACACAAAGGAAGGCGCACGCCAAGGAGTCTACCATATTTCCGTATGTCTGTGTGGAATCCATTAAATAATAATAGAGATGCCATATATTAGTAATTTCCTGGTGTCTCTCAAATAGCTAGTTAGGATTTAGAATTCAAGGCTACTAGGATTTTTGTCTGGTAGAGTAAAGCCTTATTCAAATATTAGGCTGGTTTACCAGGGGGAGCTCTTAGGGTATATGGTTAGTACCTTGCAGCTTGTGCAGCATTGAAGGAGCCTGGTAAAAGCCCTTTTCCCGGGTGAAGCTTATCTCTACACTTGCAACAGTTAATCCCTTTTGTAAACAAGCTGGC
>WURT03294968.1:0-25021 GCA_009936505.3 Holothuria glaberrima
CACCATCACCATCACCATCACCATCACCATCACCATCACCATCACCATCACCATCATCATCATCATCATCATCATCACCACCACCACCACCACCACCATCACCATCATCATCACCATCACCATCACCATCACCGCCACCATCGCCACCACCGCCGCCGCCACCACCGCCGCCGCCGCCACCACCGCCGCCACCACCACCGACACCACCACCGTCATCAGCAGCGTCATCAGCAGCGTCAGCAGCAGCGTCATCGTCATCGTCATCAGTACGTCGCATCGACCCACAGGGCATAAACGCAACGGAAAGAGAGAGAGGGAGTTTTTAGCAATATTTCAGACGATACCTGGAGATGTTCAGGGTCTGTGAGTTAGCTTCCTCATCGGATAGCTTATTCTAATCAATTATGGTCGAAGGGAAAAAAGAAGACCTATACTGAGGAGTTCTGCAATTAATATATTTAAGGGCTTTATTATTATTAGTGTTCTGGTTCTCAATTATGTTAAAATAGGTGGAATCTTTATACTGCTTAGGCTTGACCCTTCGTCTTGTAGGAAGCGTCGTAAGGTAGTGGTCACGTGGGACAGCAGGTAGCTGGTTATTCAAAATCCTATACATATAACACAGCCTGTCAACTCCTACTCGATTCATTAGTGGGGGAAGTTCCAATTGCTTAAGGAGGTCAGTCATAAAACCTTCCTCTCTAGATGTGTAATTACCACTTATGAATCTGGCAGCTCTGCGTTGGACTTTTTCCAGGCTGTCTATGTCCCCTTGTTGGTAAGGGTCCCAAATGGAAGCAGCATACTCTAGGTTGCTTCGAACAAGGGTTATATATCCCAGTTTTTTGCATTCCATCGGGCAACGTTTAAGGTTACTTTTTTAAAGACCTAGCATAGCACCTGCTTTAGCGGGAATCTTATTAACATGCATAGACCATTTAAAGTCGTCTGAATGGTGACACCCAAATAAGGGCTGTTCTTAACTTGTTGAAGTAAGCTATCTTTAAATGGTATAGAAATAAGAGAATTTGATCGGCTCCTTAATTGGTAGCATTTCTTTAGGTTAAAGCTCATACCCCATGTGTTAGCCCATAAAGTTAAATTTTGCAGGTCTTGCTGCAGTGCAATATGGTCACTTTGGTTTTTTATGGGCCTATAAAGGAGGCAATCATCAGCAAATAGTCTCACTTGGGAGGAGACGCAGTCAGGTAAGTCATTTATGTAGCACAAGAATAGAAGTGGCCCAAGTACTGTCCCCTGTGGGACTCCTGACTCTACAGATGCATAGGCTCCGAGGTTTCACCATCGACGAAAACACGCATTTTGCGTTTGGTAAGGAATGATGTTATCCATTTCAATACATATCTATCAATACCATATCATGACAGAGGATGCAGTGCTGTAATACTCAAGACCAGTCCCAGACTCGAGAACGGTCGCGAGCCACTATTTTAAGGACTTAGACTAGGTCAGCAAAGAATCGGACTCGGACTCTCTCTCTCTCGTACAGTCCGGACTTGTGACTCGTTATAAAATTTCCGAGACCGCGTTTGAAACCGACAGAATTTTGTGTCACTTTAATGCAGTAAGTCTATCGTGACAAAGCGTTTACCTTGTTCTCTGCAGTTTCTGTACAACTCCACACGGTATCCACCACCTTGCAATATTAACTCTTGTCTAGTGTGAATGACATTCTTAGGAGTTCTAGGGTAAAGCTATAATATCATTACACAAAACAAGATTGGATAGAAACCAGAGTAAAAATGAGCATTTGTTCATTCTTATTCTCTTTGTATACTGTTGCACGAGGGTGGGGGTCTCGGACCCTGATCCTGTAAATCAGACTCAAAATACCAGTGACTCGGACTTGGACTCGCATTGGGCAAGTCAGGACTGGGACTGGAAGATGGGGAATTGACTGCAGCACTGAAACACAGACAATATATTTGAATACATTACTTTGAAATTTTTAAGTTCTGCATGGAACCATAGACTTTACGTTAGCACGGAAGTCTTTCTTTGTTACTATGTATTTTCATGGGGCACTTTGTTGATGTGCTACCCTACGTCACCTAAGCAGGTATTGCGGTCCATGATATATGCATGCTTCCTCTCAAAATGTTACCATAAGGGAAAATGGGGACCTTTTGTTGCTCCATACGTCTAAGCATTCAGACAGAATTTTCCTTGTCATAAACATTATTGGCGTGATATTTTAACACGGATACATTTCTCATATGCATACAGATACAGAATTCCAATTAAAATTCAATGTTAGACGGTATCAGTGGCGTAGCCAGACTTTTCAATCTGGGGGCAGAGGGGGGAGGGCGGGGGTATGACTGGTAGGCGGTCTTAGCTGATACTATAGGACTATCTACGCGGAGCGCCACCATCGGCGCGGAGCGTACAAGAAAATGTTTGGCTTTACAAACCCCTCAGATGGCCGGAAACGGCACTTCCCGAGTGTTTTAAGCGTGTATGTGCCCAGCCTTGAAATATGGATCTCATGTCTGCAATTTCTCAATTAAAGCAAAGAAAATCAATCTATGAAAATTGTTAATACATATTTCTAAGCGGAGCGCCACCATTGGTTGGCGCGGAGCGTACCACAAATTTTCGGCTTTACAAAAAACCCCTAGATGGCCGGAAACGGCACTTCCCGAGTGTTCAAAGCAAGAATATGTTCAGCCCCCACTTTGAAATTCTCCCCGCTTCTTGGAGCTTCTTTAGCCCAAAAGTAGACCGAAAACAGTCAATGACTTTCACACACAAAGTCAGTGCGTCAGTGTGTCAGGGTGGATATGAATGGAAGCTGATAAATTCGACTCGAGGGAGACATAGCTCAGATCCTCAGTTTGGTGTTGCCATTCTTGGGCTAAATATACTGGAGTTTGACGTACTCGGCAGATAAGAGTCCTATGTGAACTTGCTCATAATCGGATTCTAGTCGTACAGTATATTTCTAAGACTGACAAAATCGCAACAGACATCATCATGTAGCCTGTAGTCACACATATTTGACGTGTATTAAATTTTTTTCCTCGGTCTGTAATTTCATTTGGGGGGCGGGGGGGGGGGCAAGTGGGGCGAGAGTTACATTTTTCCAAAGAGAAAAAGTTAACCAATGATGAGCTGCCTAAATGTTTGTCATGATGAACAGACCGTATTCACTTGAGGGCACAGATTAGAAGGTGCTCCCTCTGCAGAGGTAAGCGCGTATCATTTCTATGGAACGCCAAAACAGACAAAAATGCAGTACAAAATCATGTAGTCCTAAGTCATTATATAGGTATAAAACAACTGTCACATAATTACATAAAACTGCACAAGTCCTTATGTGGTAGTCTCAACATCGCCACATAATGACCAAGAATATTTTACTGTAAAATAGTGACCGCCGAAACGGACATAATTCAAAAAGTCATTATGTAACATATCATACTGTCATGTCATGACACATTGTTTCATATCTCGTTATGTGGCAATTACTTGTGGTGTTTTGACAAACGGTTGATTCCGTTTGTACATTACAAAACAGAGCAATGACCAGGGAAGCTGTGTCTTGTAATTAAGTTAAAGGTTGTAGTGACAAGCTCATGTTCTATATTTAATTATTAAGGCTATTTTGAAAGAAACTACGGAGGAAACTGATATAAAAATTCTAAAGCAACTTAAGAGTGTTCTCGTTAGCGAGAATGTTCTTCTTTAAAGGTAACAAGCAGTCCGGTCGTCCAAAAATTATTTTGAAGATTCAGCTTATGTCACAGTTATCCTCCAGTATCCCTTGCAAGCATCTGTCGCAATTTTTCGGGACATAATTATTACTTAATAAAGGAAGCCCAAAGAGTTATTCTGCCTGAACCAAACATTTTTCGTGATCGAAATGAGGCATCCCTGAATTAGGTTACCGGGTGTACTAATTCAAATTGGAATGACTGCATTTTCCCTGTGAAGCAAAAACAAGTACGGCGGATCCAGAGGTTCGGCGACTTCCGGACCCCCTCCAAAATTGTAGATTTCCACATTAAAATTGACGAAAATTTCCTCAAAGCAAGATTAGAAGATGACATGAGCTGGATCAGTGCGAGTCTCCTTTTACAAGATTCTATAGAATATTTTCGATATATCGACCACATGTTTGGGCGCGCTTTGGAAAATAAAAATGATTGTCTTTCGTATTTGGGATTCACATAGCTGAATACCAGCCCTGTATATCAGGTAACCTTGACATACGTATCTAGTGTACACGGCGTTCAGCTGTTTAAGTTCAGGAATTTAACCAACAGTCCAGATGGGTTTTCCTTGTATTTTTCGTAAGGCGTTTAAGTAATGAATTTCTCTCTTTGTGACGACACTGAAAAACATAATGAAATTCATCGCCCAGGGTCCCTCCCCAACAAAACTCTCACGTCCTTTTATGATAAACCACCCCTTCAAATTTACCGGTTATCATCGGTTACCACATCTAAATTTACTGAAAATTGTACGACTAAAGTGGTCTAGGGTTATTGAGTAGGGTTCAAATTTCAGCTTAGTTTAAACTATCCTATAATTTTTACACTGTGAGTTTGTGTTTACTTCAGCAATCCAGTCGTGCTCATTCATATCACTCAGACGTTGGTTTAATTTTGTTCGAAGCCAACTACTTGAAACTTCGCCACTAATATTCCATACAAATGACATTCCCGATGTATCCAATATATCCTTTACTTAAAAAATCCAGGGAGAGCTACATAAATTAGTGTCATGCGTAATTCGTAAAAGCTTATAAATTGAATGAGCCATTTTATGACGCCTACCAGCTGCTATCACACACCAAAATGAGACCATCCTTAATTCAACAATTTTCATAACTTTGTGTCTTCCCAGCGGGGCTCGTAGCCAACTTCACATTTGGGGGGGGGGGGAGGCAAGTGTTGTGATTGGGGGCATAAAAGATTCCACCACATTAATTACTATGCAGTTTCAATTTTCATCTGGGGCAGAAATATATTTTGGGGGCATTGCCCCGAAATGCCCCCCGTGTCTACGGGCCCGGCCCAGCTCCCCTGAAACCATGCAATTAGGTGTATTCTTACTTAAATTCAGAATCCTCTTACAAAACTTAATATGAAGGGCTTCTATTTGATCAATACTGTGGAAACCCCACATTTCAGTTCACATCCATATAAAAGAATCGGAAAGACAAGTTGATCAAAAATTTAATCTAAGTATCAGGAGGGAGACTAAACTTGTAGGATTTATTCAACATGCTAAATAGAGCTTGTCTTACCTGATTCACTTGTGCATTCACAGTTTTAGAAAATCAATTATTGTAATTAAAGGTGACCCCTAGATAATCATACTAATCATCGAAATTTTCTATGTTGGGATCGCCAAATTTTAACTTAGTTTTTTTTTCCTTATTTTACCCTTTGAAAAGACCACTACTTTAGTTTTATTGACGATTACCTTCAAATGCCAAACTTTACAATAGTTATTTACACCATTCAATACATTCTGGAGTTCATTGTCAGTTTCAGCTAACACAATAGTGTCGTCTACGTATCACAAAGTAAACAATTTAATAAAGATTTCAACCTCGTCATTACTGAGAACTTCTTTAATTGAAGCAGACAAATTAGGCAAACCGTTTTAGTAACGGCTAAAAAAATCTCTCGAAATCGTTTAAAAATATTGTAAATAATACCGGGGACAAGTTTTCACCCTGTCTTACACCTATATTACACTGAAAATATTCGGATTTTATTCTATCTTTGATAACAGCTGATTTTGCGTTCTCATAAAAGTATTGATCACCTAAAGCACATTTCCATTAATATTACAACTTATAAGTTTAGACCACAAACTAGCTCTATCCACCAAGTCAAATGTCATCAATAAAAGCACAATAAATTCTCCTTTTCTTACTGAGGTAAAAGTCTACGATAGAATAAAGAGCGATGATCCTATCCAGTGTTGAATGATTACTCCTAAAACCTGCTTGTTCATCACCAATCACACAAGTGTTACTAAGGTAAGTTCTTATGCACTTATTTAGGATCTATGTCAATAGCTTACCGAAACAGCTCAACAGAGTTATGCCGCGATAGTTATCAACATCATTAGAGGAGCCTTGGTGACATCGCCGCTAAGCCAAACTGGCGGCCATGTTGAATTTCAAGATGGCCGCCATTTTTTGTTAAGATCGCTCTGAAATTAGTAGGCTATGGGCCAGAGGCACTTCACGGGCAACGCCCCCCCCCCCCACAACTCTCCGTCCCAATATTTTATTTATTTATTTATTTTTTTTTTGCAGCCATTTTGAATAAGTGATACCCAAAATATTTGCTGTTACCACTTGATTTCGTGTTCAGGAGACCATAAGGTTTCCAAAAAATATTGGTAAGGAGAAGTGTTGGGGGGGCGTTGCCAGTGAAGTGCCTCTGGCCCATGGCGTACTATTTTCAGAGCGATCTTAACAAAAATGACGGCCATCTTGACATTCAACATGGCCGTCATTTAGGCTTAGTGGCGATATCACCAATCGGTTAGTTGGTATAGAAAACATAGGGTTAACCATAACAATCACGCTTATAGCTTGTAGAAGAAGAAGAAATTTATGGTCATTTTTCTATAAAAAATGGCGGCCATTTTGAAATTTAAAATGGCGACCGTTATCATGTCGGAAAAAATGGAACCCTGCATTTTTGGATTCAGCGTACCCGAATGTTTCAGAAAATGCAATACAATCAAATTAGGTAGGCCTATCTTGCAAAATGACACCGGGATCTTGACTAATTCTGTAGTAATGTTACCTCAGAAGACAAGTCTTTCTCTTTCATCTAGACAGAAATAAAAGATCACGAAAAAGAATTTAATACCATTAACTGATAAATTCAAAGCTTTCCGAGATAAAAGTTTTGTATTTGTATCTAAGCCATCTTACAAAAAAATCATTTCTCAAATCTACCTTGGTATTCCCCTCCCCTTCGACGTCAACTTTTTCCCTTGCAAAGGAAAAATTTCTTGAATATAGAAATGGATTCTAAAAATACAACCAGTCAAAGCTTTGCCAAACAAAGATGGCACTATTTTCAATTTCAGCCATATTACATAAATGTCACGTCCTTACTTAGAATCCTACCCAATGCAGCTACCCTGCACGGGGTGACAAAAGAATCCACAAGATTTCCATCAACCCTAGGTACGCGACTCAGACTGGACTACTCTCCGGCCGTCCCCTCCTATGGTATCGTCATGGCCACGGCCCTGGAAGTGCAGTACTTTCAGTGCACCGAACTATTGCGTTAGATGTGTGAATTCATTCTTTGTCACTAAACTTTATAATCGGTGGCTGGTACTTAAAAAATAGGATGTACCCTTTTCATGTTGGACCCCCTAAAAACGACCCTGCTATTGGCTACTGTGGACCAACTTCTTCGAGACCTACGTTTCACCTTACTGCTCAGGTCTGTCATGATCAAAGGAGAAAGTGCCAGTAAGGCAGGGGAGGCAAATTGTTAAACATTCCGAAAAAAGTCAACGGAACTCTAAAGCGATTGAAGAGCCCTGAAAATTGTCTGGGTCGTGTAAGAGAGTCTGCCTCCTTGAAAATAACAAAAAAGTTAATACGTCCCTAAAACTGTACAGGGTTATAGACGTGATGCCTTTGACGTCATAGGACACAGGCAGTGGTAAGCAAGCATCGCTGCAATTTACACCTACACAAATGCAAACAGCAAATCGACTTTTGCCTACAGTGTTATTATTGTTTGTCCTCCAAACAGACCTTCGCGTGACGTCATGCATGAGGTCTATTGTGTGTTGTGCCAAATATGGCTCCCTGACAATATTTAAAAAAGAATGGTCAAGAGCAATCGAATAGAGCAGGTGGAAGTTCATCTGTAAAGATTAGAAGGGTTGTAAAATTTATTGCATTATACCTTCACTACAGATTTTCACTTTTCCCCGACTTTTCCCACTGGGGTGTACCCACACCTTTGGCGCACAATAAACCCGAGGTTCGTCTACGCATCTGAATGGTGACTTAAAGAACTTGCATCTGATTCTCTGAACCTGTCATCCTGTAATGCTCGAGGAGTCACTTTACTTATGCTGTTTTGTGTATAAGTAAACGGAGAAATTCAGCTACACAGGATGTACTTCTTACCCCCTGAGACCTATCGTAATCAGTCGCATTCAAAGTGTCTTGTAATTTTAAAGTCATATGTCCCATATCGGTGTATGCCAAACATGTTGAGCAAGTCCAGATTTTACAAAGAAGACATTAGGCTGCAGCCATCTTGGTTGGTGTAACGAGCACCTGATGTGGCAATACTCCGCGTATTCAAGTGAGTTTAAGATGCTCTGTCCGTAGATATAGAGTACGCAGGGTATTAAATGAGTTACTCCTATTTGTAAGAAGTCAGTGCCTCACAATATAGTGATTGCCTGATTGAAAAGTGCCCTCAGTTATTTCAGTTTTAACTCATGATGTTCTTAATACTTACGCTTTTGAAGTTCGGGGCGGGGGCAAATACCATCTAGGTGTACAACGTACACGGACGAGTTCAATATCCTGTTTGTTTCATACATTCATCGTATGTTTCCACTTTTTCGTAATAACTCCATAAGTGACTTCCGATGAAAAAATTAAAAGTAATTCTCTGTAACACATGCTTAATTACTTTTAAAACGAAAACAACCAACCGAACATAATAAGCATGTCTAAGACCCGTCACTTTTGTCACCAAACAAGGCTAGTTACCTCTGATAAGGTAACGTATAGCAGTGGTTTAGTTAGGCTGGTACTTCCTCTCGTAATGGAGAAATGTGCATGTCAGATAAATGCTTATTGTCTTGTTTGATTTCGTTACGTCTATCAATTTTCTTCTTATCATTAATTCAAGTGACAATGTTTTACGTCTCTGGTGGCAAGCCAATGCAGATTTATGTCGTAAGATGTGATGCTATCTAATGTCTTGCAAGATAATTCAGTAAAAGACACCTCCTTGAGGCCAAGTGCATGTCTTTAAATGAGAACATAATTGTGATGTGTACTTGTAATGCTATACTGTTTACCATGGGCGTCGGCAGAAAAGAAAAATCAGGGAGGGGCAAAACTTTTGGTAGCAAAATTTGGCGGTCCACCGGTGGCCAAAAGGCCGACGAAGGGCCATCGGAGGTCCGCTGACTGGACGAAAACTTGCATGACGTCATATAGACTTTTTAACCAATCGGCATCCCCGCCATCGGCGGACCGCTGGTGAGCCACCGGACATTTCTACTGGCGGACCGCCGAAATGGCCGTCAGCGGTCCGTCGTCGGGCCGACCAAATTTTGCTACCAGGATATAATTGATCAAATCAGGGGAACTTTTTTACTCCCAGAAGAAATTAATTGTAATTGTTGGCGCCTTTTACATGGGTGTAGCCAGGAATTTGCCGGGGGCGAAACCTGTAGGCAAACTATCTAAGCGTAGCGCCACCATAGTTTGTTGCAAACCACCAAGAAAAATTTTGGCCGAAATGCCTCCCAGACTGCTGAAAATGGCACTTCCCAGGCCTTGTGAGTTGCATCTAATCATTTTCTATTTTGAAATCTCATGTTCTGGAAATTTTCTAGCGATATCATAAAAAAACAATGTCGATGTTATTTTTTCTTCAAGTTTTCTTTTTTTAAGTTTTTCCTTTTCCAGGGGGCAACTGAACCCCTTGCATTCCCCCCTCCGGACACCCATGCTGTTGACTTCGTGTAGGTTTCCCACTGCAGTTACATGTTAGGGAGACACTAACTTTGGGGTGATGAGTGAGTGTCTGTTGTTGATGCAAATAATCAGCTTGAACTATGGTATAATTCTCAAAGCATGTCAGTTATTTTGTTCAACATTCACTATGATCTCGACGGAACATGTTGCAGTGCAGTACCTGCAAAGTTGCATATAGAGGTTTTACTTTTACTAAAGGAAGGAATTGAGAAACGGCTACATCATATTTACCACTATTTTATACACTTAAATCATGTCTCCACGTAAACGCCGGTAACTTAGTGTAGGCAAATCCAACAAGTCCTGTCTTCCTCCTGCTTCGTATCACGTCTTTGAACATTTTCAATGAGATCAATTTAATTCTTTAAATATGGGTTCCAGACTTGATTTCCAAATTGACTTCTTCCAACTCTCAGTAAATTTACCAAAGTATTATTTCTCATTTGCAATAAGGATGTATGATTTATTTTGCCTCACAGATAAATTCTTGGGCAAAAGACGAATTTTTAAAAATTGCCTGAATAGTTAATTTTACCTCTTGTGTACGAAAGATAGTTGACTTGACCCATGGTTATTATTATTTTCCCTTGACCTTTAATGCATTTCATGTCAAAATATGCATCATGAAAATTTTCAAATGTTTATATAACTTCTCAAATTAATGAATTTGTAGCGGGAATATGTGGGAAAACCCTTGATTAACCTTCCTTGCTTTAAAATGATTTATTCTTGATTTTGAGTTAAAAATATTTGTTCCTTGCCCCCCATCCGCAGCACCTTATACGGCCCGGCACCCCTCCCTTCCCCACACGCAAACACGGACACAGTGAGAGAGCTTGAACTATTCCTTTCAGCAAGGAATCATGAAAAAATTCTAGTTTCAAATGGGTACCCATCCTTAGTACACAATCGTGGTTAAATGATTGAAGTACAAGGCGGTTAAGTGTATAAACGAATAAAATGGTTGACCGTGAGGTGAGCATAAACTTATATGGGATCACTTCCGATGGGAGAGGGGGTGCTGCAGCACTTTTGTCAGAAAATTCAGTCCATGTGTACTCGGAAATAGCATAAATTTGGGATGAAAATAGCAAATTTTCTGTCCGAATGAAAGGCTTCACCCCCACCCTCCCTCACGCTTCGTACGCCTATGAAGCAATAGTTCACATTGTAAAGTGCACAAAATTCTCACACAAAGAATTAAGTATGAAATTATTTGATAAGTTTAAGTTTGTCTAGGAACTTATTTTTTGTAAATGTCAATGTAGCTATCCAACCAACCCTTCTGCTTATAACAGATGTCAAAATATTGCTTTTCACGAAATAGTGTGCATGTTAAATATGTTCTAACAATGAAGTTGAAGATTGATTCGATTATTTCTGAACTTTTGCTAATTCCCCAAGAAGCTTTATAAATACCTCAAAAAATATTCTAGATACAGACCAAGCGCCATTAACATGAAATTATTTCTTCAGGCTAGCAACTTCGAAATTTTAGCACGTTTTGAGGGGAAATAATGAAAATGTTCCATGATCAATAAATGACAATGGTGAAGAATAGGCTTCTGTTACTTTGTGTGCTAGGCTATCATTTTTAAATAATCCATATCAAATTAACTAACTGTATTTCCTTGCCGGCCTCCGGTTTTTTTTTTTTTTTTTTTTTTTTGAAGTTTGGTTTTTAACGATTATCAGATATCTCCCCGGAAGACAGGAAAGAGAATAAAACTGCTGTAATAAAGGGCCCGATAAGGTGTCGAAGCTTCTGTAATTTATTAATGTTAAACACAATTTTTATCTGTCCAATTGAATTTCTGGGACCTGATATTAAAGTCGTGAGACGTTGCATTTGTCGTATGTGCCCAAACGTTAAAACGGTCCTGCGCATCTTTACCAAACATACTGCCACAGGAAATTAAACAACACTTAAAGAGGTATTTCATGTGGTGTCACGTGATTGGGACAGCACACGCGCAGTAAGCGTATTAACATCAAATCCGCAAGGTATAACCATAGATACTACTGTGGCACAATGGACGCTTGCCCGGCAAAATGTCTAACAACCAAAGAGAGTCGCGATCACGTGACTTCGGTGAATCGCCCTCACAGAGAGCATTAAAAACGAGGATGCTATTTTGTTAGTAGCAGAATAGAAGGCCGTGTGCATACAATGTGACCACTGCACAGCATTCGTATTCCACGGAATTCTTAGTTGGGACGGTATAAATCAAATCTGCCGTGAAGTTGCTAAATTTTCACCAATTAAATCTGGCAACTTTGGAATTTCTGGAATACTCTGTTTTTGCTGATTCGTATGTTTCCTGGTGAAATTGATGCTACCAGCAATTTGTACCAATTAATTCTCTTTAGAAGTCTCAGCGTAGTCTTTAATTGTATCAAATTTAAAAGTTACTTTTCAACTTTGTTCCGATAAATAGTAAGTCTAACCCGGTATCTAGGACTGCTGCTGTGCTATTTGTGACATTAAAAATATTCAAGTCTGGTTGTGCAAGGGGACGTGCCCCCGTGTGCCATCAATAAGATTTGGAGCATAAAAAACATCATGCACAAACACACCGTTCACACATATCTCGATATGAGCACGAGGAACCACTGTCGCTTTATCAGTCAAACATGGGGCTAAAATTTCACCAAATGTTCTCAAAACTACAATTTTGCAGCACGCTTTGATTGCATCTATTTGTTGAACTACAGAAAGGACTACCTTATTGGTAGATGTAATCCTCAGCTATTGCTTCAACGTTTATTTTAAACATATATGTGGCCACTCCGGCCTTGAATCCTTTCCCTTCAATACAATTCCCACATAGATTATCTTTTAGTCAAACCTACAAAAAATTTGCAAGTTACGTTGCCTTTTTCAAAGCGTGGTATCCAGTATGTATGAAGATAATTAAACAGCTTCACTCTTATGGGCTCACGGTCCGTTTATTTTAAACACTGGTGCCTTTAATTTTGTAAGACGTACCTTTACTATCCTGAATTCTCGACGAGGCGCTGCGAAATGCCAAACCAGGATCATTTAGTGGCAATACCTCCGAATGGAATGTAAGAACTTTCACGAAATTTTCATAGATGCTCAATACCAGAAATTTCTGGTCATTTTGCGCGTGCCACAGGGGTTCCCTTAGCGGTCGCTAGGCAGATTTTTTCATTTGTTGTTGAAGACAATGCAGGGAATATTCCGGTCGTAATTATAAATGTAAGACACCCCAAACCCATTTAACCGCATCCAAGGGCCCGGCCTCTTTCTCCAAATCTTACCCGCTAGCCCAGGATCCGTACCCGTAGATGTACCCGGCCGATGCTCTAATGTGAAGGCTCCCTCAGTGGCATACATGGACGGTAGTTGTCTCAACGTTGGACCTAAATTCCTAGTAGGCAGCATGAATGTATTTATTTTTAAAGCTCAATGCAAACCCTAAATGATCCGTCGTCCCCACCCCCCTCCCATCATAAACCGTAACGCTAACAAAAATGGTCGAATTGTGATTATATTTTTGTGGCCTATTTAGCTCGCATCCAATGCCATTTTGGTCGTAGTCAAATGTTTTATTCTAATGGTCACAAATTAGAAATACCCCCGAGCCTGGAGGCTATACCCCACGGACGCCAAATGAGCGATTCCCCTGGACCTCACTAGAGGTCATGTGTCCCTGGGGCCCACGTGACACTAAGACACCTCTAGTGACGCTCAGTCCTTCATTTTGGTGCGCCTCTCTGACGGAACGCTTGTCCCCCAGTCCCCCTCCCCAACTTCGAAAAGTGGTGACGCCACTGTGCTTCGGTACCTTTTTCCCATTGTACACAGTTTAATTTCTTATTAATAGAAGCCTTAGCTTCAATGGTAGGGATTGCTCCCGTTTGCTGCTCAAATTCTCTCCGTAACCAGGTAACAGGCAGGCCCGTAGCCAGAAAAGGTAAGGAAGGGCGAAATGGGCCCGACGAAAAAATTTTGAGGGGGCCAAAAGTGTTAAAATGTATTAAGTCACTGGCAATTTGAAACTGTACTGTTGTTTCAAAGAGCACTGGTGTAATTTACGGGAAATTAGTGTTTCATTTGTGTCGGCATTGTTTAACATTTGTAATTACCAAAATTGTAATAGCCTAGTAGGATGTTTTCGTTTTATCCACCTTCATGTTTGCTCATGAGAACGTCACCAGCGACAATTCTATATCATTGAACAAAATTCTGGCTGTTCCAACACTTTGTTTAAAGGGTAAATCTCATTATCCCAGACAGTTCCAATTTTCCCAACTATGCGGCAACTTGTAGCCCCTCCCATAACTGTATTATGCTCCTCCTTGTGCAGAAACAAAATTATTTTATTTCTTAAGGCCATATCCTAGTGAGCATATAAGGCTATAATGTGTAACTATGATCCAAGTAGCTCCCTCTGCCCTGTGTGGAATGTGAACTCCTCTGCATCTTTTGAATTTGCGAACTTTGCTGTCAATCAAAGAGCAATAACCAACTGAGAATTTTAATATCCCCTCACTAAAAACATACTTTGGGGTGACGAGTATATGTCTTTTAGTAGTGGAACTACTGTAAAAGCAAAGACGACAGCTGGAAATGACTCAAGGTAGGCTACATGTTAAGAAAAGTTTTCAAGCAACAAACTGAACGTCGACTATTTCCAACCTATATTAAAGGATTTTGGAAGAAAGTTGATCTTCCTACATTTCCTTATAATTACAGTAGTAACCTTTAGAAAATCACAGTAAGTCCAGCCCACGCCTCATTCTCTAGAACGATCAGGTCAGCTGCAGTACAGGTTTTGATAGTAGCCTACGCTTCACTTTACATGACGAGGTACTTCATAGCTGACGGTGACAGTAGCAACACTGACACACTGACAGTAGTAACAGCATTTGTACCAACCACATAGGCTTCGATATTTACTTGCCCACAACTACAAAAATGCCTTAGTCTTTAACCTGCTTTTTATGCATGTGTGACGAAGAATAATTGTCAGAGAGTGAAGGCTGGTTGTTATTTCCAAATTTTCACGCGCTATGAAGCTACCAGAACTATTCTGATCATCAATTGCTCTTCCTGGCCAATCATGAACATAGCTTAGAGTTGAACAGTGTTCTTCTATAGCTTTATAGCCCTCTACTGAAGTATGCGAACCCATGTTAGGAGATTTGCATGTCTCCATAAAGGCAGCACAGTCCGATGGCGTTAGTCGAATACTCACCCCGGCTATAAGAGAACACCTGAAAATGGAGATTACGAATTTGTCGAAGTGGATATTACTGGCTACTATATGTTTGCGAATGGTGCTGTTTAATGGAAGTGTGAAATCAAATGGAGTTATTCTAGACGATCTCGTGAAAATGCTTGGAACTACGAATACTCTAGTTGCGGGTGCATTTGCCTTACAAAATGGTATTGCGTATACAATCAGTAAGTAGGGCATACATATTTATTCACTACTTGAAGTAAATTGTGTTAAACATGCATGGTTGCCACGTAAAGGTTTCCCGGTGTCGAGGCAGTGCAGTCTGCCCCCCCTGCAACCCCCCCCCCCGTCTCGTACGCCTATGGAGGAACGGCAACACTTTCAGAACACTCTTGAATACATCCCGCACCAACCCACTTCAGATGCGGCTTGGTAAAAAAAAAACAGAACTTTAGCAGTCTTAATTGACACCATGGGTGGTAGCATGCAATCCTTCAAATTAATTTCCTTGGAAGTGGTGGAAAAGTTGTTTTGCTTCGAAAACATAAATTTCCTCTGTTTATCCAAACCCTTTTATATTTTTCAGCTCCGTTTACAGTGCTGTTGCTTACAGTTTTTACAAACAGGAAGGTCTGTGTTGTTGGAGGAATGATGGCTGGTATTGGATATATATACCTTGGTTTCAACCTAAGTTCCATTTTTCAAGTTTATGTCGCATACCTCATATCAGGTAGGACGAGAATTTTATACCAAGAAACGAATAAATAACTTTGGAATGCTCCTATACACTCTAATAGCACGCTAGATAAACTCTACGAACATTACCTTAACAGAATTGTCATCAGTAGCGTACGCAGGATTTTTCTCAAGGGGGGGATCCAGTATGTCGTGTGATCGCCGGCCTGGGGTGGGGTTTAAGGGGACCCCTCCCCTTTGAAAATTTTTTAAAAATTAGGTGTTCTTACATGCAATCTGGTGCCACATTATGCTACCTTTTGAAGTAAAATTTGTGTGTACAAAATTTACGTATTTTTAGGAACTAAAAAAAATAGCATCAATGAGAGGTCTATGGGGGACACTCCCTCCCCATTGAAAATTTTTGAAAAATTGAGTGTCCTTCATGCAATCTGGTGCGACATATATTACCTTTTGAATTAAAATTTGTGTTGCAAAATTTGCGTATTTTTAGGATTAAAAAAAATTGGCATCCGTGAGGGGGGCATGGCCTAATGCCCCCCCCTGCGTATGCCACTGATTGACATACTTTTCTTGGTTAAAATAACCACAAATTCTGGGTAGAAATAAAAATATCATTGGTTAAATTAACGAGTTGTTTGAATTGCTGTTCAAATGTTAGCATTATTCTGGTAGAATGAAATCAAACATACTTAACTATTTTACCCCTGAAATGTATAGATAATCTACACAGTCCTGGCATAGCAACGCTCCACATATTTAAATACGGTATTTAAGGTTACAAGTATTTTTTCTTAGTGGTAGACGCTTATAGACAGTTTCATATTTTCTTATTCATTTGGATAAAAAATAGTCAGCAGGACTGTACATACAAAGTATCTTTTAGACGATAGCTTATGACCATGAGTTGAACCCCTGACCTGGATTTACATTCAGTTTTAATCTTTTTTCTGCATTATAGGAACTTTATTAAGTTGCGTCTAATCGATCTGATTAATACATGATATCACAAATTTTGCACAATGAGGTAGTGCTGGTACTTGTAAGATATAAACGTACATTTTTTAGTTTTGCATTTTAAAATACAGATTCGTTTTATGATGTAGTATTCTATTTTTGTCACACATTTGGGAATCAGCCCTATAGCTATACTGCGGTGATATCGATGCTAATAACGTTTAGACCACATCTGGAGGTTACTTGTGCGGAAAGTAATCCTATGTCCTACGTAATACTACTCCAACAGAAGCAAAGGAAATTAGTATAGATGATTAGCCTGTAGGTAGCGGACCACTAATTCAATGTTCTTACAGCGAAAAATATTGACTGACAAATTAAGCACCTTAGAGTTTTTTTATGGGCGCTTCTTTCTGACTGTGGTACTTATAAAATGTGATCTATTTTTCATGTTGTTTTTGAAGGCAATGAGTTGAAATACAGACTGTGCAAAATTCAAGGCAATTTGACCAATTTTAGTGTCATTTTTTTATTGTATTACTTCGCCCTGTGAAGTGCCGTCTTTGAGTAGCAATCAGGGCTGGAAACACGTACCTATCATTCAAGTCTTTCTAGCTCAAAATTTCAATGGTCATGGTATAGAAATTTGAAAATGCCATGAGAGCCCACATTGTGAGCTTTAACCAGAGGGGTGGCATGTCCAAGTTGAAAACTTCTGCAAGGATCTAGGGGGCGGGGAAGTAGACTGATTTAGTGTGTAAGTCAATGGGGAAATAATTAGTGGTGCGCTAACTGTAGGATGGATGTCCTGCTGTCTTTTAGGAGCTTGTTACATTGCCTCGGGCCGTAAAATTCTAGATAGCAGTGGTAGTGAAGAGCTAATTGTCAAACGACCAGATCTGCTGTCAAACATCATCTTTTGTTAAAGAAAATTATTAAAAGTGATAAGGTAAGATACCTATGTTCTTAGAGCATCCTGCTTAGAGGGAGATGGCAGCCCCCCAAGTTTATTTTCAAAAGATTGCTAAATCTTACAAATGTTTCTTATTTCGCTCACAAGTATCTTTCATTATGTTTTTGTATACAAACATTTAATATTGAAGGTAAACCAGGGAGTTTTTTCTGCATAAATTTAACAAATGAGTAACAAACATATTGTCTCATGATTGATAAGAGCCATTCCTGAACTAGGATGACGGGCACCTTCATTCAAATTGAGGGGGACTGCATTTTCTCTTTAAGTTTGTTTAGGTATATAGTACTGTTTTAAAGCAGAGCTGCATGTAGACCTAATGCATATGACGTCACTGGGCAGAAAGTGCTTCCTCGTTTGGAGGCAAGCGAGTATCATTGCAAGTAACACCAACAAATGCTACGAAAGCCTATTAGTGCCATCTATATAAATATTTTTAATCTGTAATTACAGATTAATAATCTGTATTCTACCACCTCTAGCGATTCGTTATTGGGAATCCTGCATTCTGATTGGTTAAACACTGACCTGCTATTCCACAACATACAGTCAGTAATGGTAAAAGCTGATAAAAATTAAGTTTTTTTCATTTTTGGTGGTAGAATAGGAATAAACCACATTTGTCAGACAATTATTGGTGAATAAACGGTCTCGACTCCAAATCTAGCAAAATAACGGACGAGGCGAAGCCGAGTCCGTTATTTTGCCATTTGGAGTCTCGACGGTTTATTCACCAATAATAGTCCGTCAAATGCGATTTATTCCTTAAATAACAGATTATTAATTTGTTATTACAGATTATTAATCTGTATTTACAGATTAAAAATATTTATATAGATGGCACTAATAGGCTTTCGCAAAATGCAGACAGCTGATATGTCAACCAATCGGATTAGCGCGTAATTTCTTTTTTCACGTGTGTAAATTCTACTGCGTGTGTACAATGTGTTTCACTGTTTTGCCTCAAAACTGACGTCCCGTGACGTCAATGCATAAGGTCTATAGAGGGGTTTCACAACGTCACGTGATCGCGCGTCTGTTTGATTTTGAAGGGCAAGATCGGGCGTCTTTTTTGGCTTTGAAGGGCACACGTCCATCGTGTCACAATAGTATCTATGGTTATGCCGTAGGCGTGTGCTGTAAGTACGCTTACTGCGCTTGTGGTTTGCCCTTCAGTCCCTCGGAATCCCACTCGCGTGACGTCAGATGAAATCCCTCTATAGACGGCTCTGTTTCATAAAGTGTCATGAGCGTACTCAGCTTCTCAAAGTACGGAACATGACCTTGACCAGAATTACTTCAAGTGCGAATTGATATAGAAGCCAGGGATCCTAGGCTCACTCAAGGTCCCTGCATGGGAAGGCAGTTGGAGGCCAGATGATTTGTGGTATAACATGAGGCATTTTCCAACGATTTTGATCTGTTAAATGTCTGCTTTCACTATTTTAGAATTTCAATTGAATCAGCAATAAAGAACGCTATGGAATCAAACGTGTCCTAATATTTCGTTTGGAAAGAAATGAAGGTACAATCCTCTCCACTTTGTGTGGGCGGGGTCTTTTAAAGGGAAAATGCAGTCCCCCAATTTGAAGCTGTATACCCAGGTACACTAGTTCAGGAATGGCTCCTTTCAATCATGTGACAATATTTTTGTTTCTTATATCCTAAATTTATGCAAAATAACTCATTGGTTTACCCTCAATATTAAATGATTTGACACAAGAACATTATGAAAATACTTGTGAGAGAATAAGAGGATATTTGTAAGATTTAGCAAATTTTTGAAAATAAACTTGGGGGACTGTCTTCTCCCTTTAAGGTGTATTGTTTGTAAATGCATAAATTTACATGTTGAAGTTTCCAGTAAAGTGTGTCGTGGTTCAGGTAAGACGTTTATGAGTTGGTGGACAAAGATCAAACAAGTCTTATCTTTGCAAACATTTTCAAATAAGCCTTTTTTCTCTGCACCCAGAGTACTGTGATACCAGGCCCGTAGCACGGTACTGAAGTAAGGAAGCTTCCGGGGGGGGGGGCGAAACATTTTGCAGGGGGCGAGACCTACTAAACTTCATTAAGGCGATGGTATTTTTGATGGGGGGGGGGGTTCCAGGGAGAGCTTCGCCACCTGCCTCCCTTTGCGTCGGGCTTGTGTGTTACCCATTACTGTACTAGAATTGTGTATCCTGTGTACGTCCATTTGTACGCAAAGCTGCGTACAATGTCTTCAAGAAATAAGAAACCAGACTTTAGTGATTAGGCGGGCCAGAAACTGGAAGTTTCAAACGAGTTTTCGATAAGCGGTGTGGTAACGCAGTTCTCAGGGATCATTGTATAAACAAGTGCACGTATTTAACACTTCATCGTAGCTTGATAAGTTAAAGAAACAGAAAATAACGAATTCACAAAGGTCTCAAGTTATAGTGTTTGCACCGGGTTACCCGAACGACGATATTACTACCCGGGTAGAAAATCACTACCCGGGTAGCGTTTTTCTAAGGTTTGCTATTGATCTTGGTGAAATGGCACGGTTATTAATCTTATAAAATGTTTTCCCCTTCATCACATTCACGATAAAGTTGGAATGAAGTTGTTTTAGTCTGTTTCTGTACCTTGTTTTTGTTAAACTGCACTAATCACGCGATGCGTGTATCTAACCGTACATCAAGCCGCGCCTATACCAGATAAAGAAACAATACTGTACTTGAATTGTATGTGCATACAATACACTGAAGTCAGATATTGCTAGGTTACGGTCGGGTACCCGGCGGGTATTACGCTTCGGTTACCAAGGTACGAATTTCCTTCCCGCTTCAAACACTAGTTTCAACCAGTATAATCAAGCCTGCATTATTTGTTACGGGTCACATATTCTCACGCACATAATCTTTGCTTTCATCAGAAACAACAGCCAACTCGTGGATTTAGTAGTTTCTGGTACCTTCTAGTTTTTATTGTTTGTATGATACCAAGCTTTTGTGAAATATTGCGAGATATTTGTTGACAAGAAAAGTTATATACACTGCTGATAGACCTTATTGATACCAGCATGCTAGCGTATATGTTATTTTTTCACCCTCAAGTTGCTGTCTAGTCTTACTTAAAGGAAAAACGCAGTCACCCCAATCAGAGTTAGTATGCCCCGTCATTCATGAATGACCTGTGTTGATCATGTGGCAATAATTTGTTAGTGAACTGTGAAATTTAAGGAGAATTTCACCTTGCTTTACCTTTTGTTGGAAATGGTTATGTTCAAAACGTCTTCAGAGGTACGTGTTATGCAAAATATTGTTGATTTCCCAAAGCAAATTTTGGGGCGACTACCTATTGCCTTTAAATCGAATAAGAAGTCTCCCAACATTCATTCTAAACCATTAGCTTAGTGTTACAGATTTCCTCACTTTCCCACACAAATACCTTTCATAATATTTCAAAACATAAAAATTGCATTTTTAATGTAAAAGAAGCAATTATTCTAAAGTGAATTAAACACCTCAGTTCCAAAAATAAAATTATGATTTAAATGAGCCATTTATGATTAAGGGTACCAGTCTAGGGTAATACTGGTTAACGAAACTGCTTTTTGCCTTTGAGCAATGACCTAAAATGTCCGCTGAAATATTTGAGTTTTACTCGGTCACAGATTTAAATTAACTTTGACTCGGAAGCAATCATACACAACGTACTATTTTTCTGCCCGTCCGTCCGTCCGTTCGTCCGTCTGTCTGTCTAACTTTGCAACTGTAACTCCATCGGTCCTGTTTTCGCTCAATGGTCCGTCTGTTTGTGCATCGTCTTTTCTTTGGATATTCTTGAAAGCTAGAGGCTTAATGGTAAACATTAACATGGAATTATTACAGTAAGTTTTCAGTTTTGGTAAAGCGCGTTATTTTGGGGGAAGATACTGGAAAATTCGAGTATCTTATTGGTTGTAAATTTTGTCTGTAGGCCTGTCATTTTCTTTTAAAGAGCCCCAGAATTTCTAACGTTATTTCCATTTCTTTTGTAGGTATCGGGTATGGACTAACAACTCTATCTTCATTCATAATACTACAAAGCTATTTTACAGAGGAAACCCTACCTTTAGTTATTTCATTTGTAGTTCTTTTTGATTTTGTTGGAATTGCAGCCATCCCACCGGTGTTGCAATATTTGCGAAGCAACTACGGTCTAAAAAATTCTTTGATATTATTTGGAGCTATTATGTGGAACTTGGTAGTTACTGGCGTCGCATCGAGAGAGCCACCGAAAAGCGACGTTAAAATAAAGAATGCAAAAGATACAAAAGATGAAAATACAAACGATGTAAATATGTCTACTATGAAAACTTTAGAAACATACCTGAGAAACACCTTTTCTCTTTTTGAACACACAACATTCCCTCTCCTCTTAGTCGTAGAATTTGTCGGTTATTATCTTTTTGTGTCGTGGGCTCTTTTTCTTGTGTCTCTCGGTACTACGTTAGGACTTACAGAAGTCGAGGCTATATCTTTATCATCCGTAGGTGGCACGGGTGGTTTAGTTGGAAGAATACTTGCTACTTTTCTCTTTATGTGTAAAAGAATGAACGCTTGTACATCCAGTCTAATACCCATTCCAATCGCAGGGTTAACATTTTTCGTCATCGCATTTTCGTCAAGTTATTACGTCGCCTCAATATTAACGTTCATATGTGGCCTTTGCTTGGGACTGAACAGTTCGGGTGTATTTGGATTGATCCCAACCACTGTATGCAGAGAGCACTACAAATACTCAGTGGGCTGTGAATCCTTTTTCATGGGAATTGCCACACAAATTTCAGGCTTGCTGTCAGGTACAGAACCTTCAAAGTTAAACCTTCTTGTTACTAATAAGATAAAAGTCAGTCAAGAAATTTTCCTTTTACACGAAGTTGCGGTACATTAGCGATGTACCGCTACTCTTGAGGGGTACTATAGAGTAAGAAATATTACAAAAAAGAACTGAAAAAATTGATATAGGGTCAGGTTCATATTTCCTATTTGACCTAGTCATGTACCGTCATTAGGAAGTATCATACCAAGAGTTTGGAGAAGAGTAGTTGGAATTAAAAGTTTGATTTTAACCGCTGTATAATATCATGTTATGTTTTAGTACAGGCCAAGAAACAGGATTAACATGGTTCAATGGGATAAAGAGATGTATCAGACTAAAATGCCAGCAATTTATACAACAGCAAACTAACAACCCTGCAGGATTAAGGATTTCGAGTTACGTCACAGCTTTGCTCCATCCTAACTTAGTGCTATTGAGCCCCTGTGAATAATATTTATCAATTAACTACACTACGCATTTATCGCACAAATTATAGCATACATAAGAGCTCCCGGTGTATTGATTACTTGTAGTGCTATTGATTAGCTCTCAATTGAACCTCAGATGAAAATAAAGCTGTGACGCCAGCACAAATCCCCGCGTATGAAAATATTGTTGGATTCCGCCGAAAGGGTGTACCATCTTTAAATGTGCTACTGCTGATATCAAAACACACTTGTCCTTTAAGCAGAGCAGGTAGATGGTATTTCTAAATAGCAACTCCCTGAACAGAGGTCGTTTTCCATTCCCTAGCGGCGTGTCTGTGGCAGTGGTGGAGCTACCATATGGTCGGGGGGCGACCGCCCTGACGAACTCAAATCGCCCGTCGGCGCCCTTTTTAGGTTTTTACCGCATTGGAGCATAGTGTATCTACCTACTTCGCAGCGCCCCTGTAGGCCATTCTCGCCCCCTCTGACGAAATTCCTTTGCTCTATATACTTCGAAGCGCCCCTACAGGCCATCCTCGCCCCCTCTGACCGAATTCTCTTCCTCCGCCACTGGTCTATGGAACAAATGATAATATGCAAATTCCTCTGCTGCTACAAGGCCAGACCGTTTTTCAGAAAGCTTTTACTTGGGTGGACATGATTTGCACTGGCCCTGGGAAGAGGGGTCCCATTCAATACAAAAATACATTGCAATTAGTTTTTATCATTAAAATAACAAAGTAGTAAGGTTAATGTTTCAAAATTTTCTTTCGAAGTCGAAAACTTGCAAGTAACATTTTACTTGCTCTCGTATGTTTAGATGTAACTTGTATTCTAGAAAAAAAGTAATTTGATATATCATTTTTATATTAAATTGACTGTGTTATAACTTCGTGCTACAAGACGTTTAGCTCTGAATGAGTGAAAGGGATACAATTAAAACTAACACAGTTGTAGTTGATATTTCTCGTAAAAAGCCTTCATGAACCGTGAAAATTGAGTGATTTTTGTTCAAATCATCTGCACGATGATCGTTTAAGCCCGAACCCCGGGTAGGTGGTGCTGAAGCCACCTATGATCCTTGATCTATTTCCTTTCACATCCTTAGCACTTACCTTCCTGATAAAACGGTTCGAATTTTCCGCTGGTCCCATTCTGTAAAGTTCTAAGTTTCAATAAATGGGTAAAGGTTTATTAAGTATAGGAGATCCTCTTTAGTTTTCATTTTTTCGTTTGCAGGCTACGTTCGAGACCTAACAGGATCTACCATCTACGTGTTTTTAGTTAATGCTTGTATATGTTTACTTCTAATACCTTTGGTCAGCTTCTGGAAATGCTATGAGAAACCTAACTTACGCTGTGTACTATCGAAAATAGACAGAAATCATAAAAATATCAACAATGACGAGGAGTGAAATCTAGACAGTATACTTTAAGATAGTATACTTGCAGACAGTATATATTTGAAATGAAACTAATTGAGTTTAAGACAACGAAGACATCGTATATGAACGCAGTCATCTGGTCATGGGTTTACTGGGTTTAATTGTTTAATTGTTTAATTGTTTAATGGTTTAATTACATGGGTTTAATTCTTCGGTAAAGAACAGTAACAAAAATGCAAGATTATTTAAGTGTTTAAACAGTTAAATGTTACATTTGAAACTTTGCCCTAAAATAAGACTGCCGTGACTTGGATGCCAGTGGCATTCAGATCACATTTGAAAATCACTTGTCTGTGTATTATGTAAATACTTCTTCAGGAGTAGTAAAAGAAAGTAGTATGGACAATTTGCTTCCCAGAGACGGATTTCCTGCAATCTTCTTCGAGAGATTGTTAACCTGCTTCCTGCAGTAAAATTCAGATGAAAGTGGTATCAAAGAGCGAATTCTCATATGAAATATTTAAGATGAAACGGCTTTTTAGACATGCCTGTTAACGATCTTACTTAATGTGGGAAAGTTACCCGAATCCGTTATTTCTCGCTTTAAAGGCCAGAGAAATACTGCTTGCTAAGTAGGTACATATTTTGAAGCAACAAATCACAAACAAGTAGCAGCAAACAGCTTTATTATAGCTTGTTCCATTCTAGAGATAGAGCTATTTATTGCAATGACAGGGTGCCACCATTTGCAAAAAATGATGACTTGTAGTAAGTCTGTTATGATGTCATAG